>JABFQM010001278.1:0-22791 GCA_022816865.1 Zelostemma sp. ZL-2020
CCATTTTCGATATCATATCTTCCGTCATCGACATCAAGTCATTATAATCCGCGTAAGCCATGTAGAATTCACAGGTCGTGAATTCCGGGTTGTGGGTCAAATCGATGCCCTCGTTCCTGAACTGTTTGCCAATTTCATACACTCTGTCTAACATTCCTACGATGAGCCTCTGCAAAGCGATAAAGTATTCAGTGAGAGCAGAGAAAAAGAGATCAATGGCTGAGTTTTTTCAGAACAAATTCGATGTACTTTGTGGTAAAGTTCGGGAGCGACTCGGAGGTACAGATCCAAATCGAGGTCGTTGTGGTGAGTCGTGAAGGGCTTGGCCGAGGCTCCGCCAGCGAGTATGCTCATCATCGGCGTTTCCACCTCCAGGAAGCCCAGATCATCCAAGTATTTTCGAACAAAACTCACTACTTTGGACCGAACGATGAACTTGTTCCTCACGTAATCGTTCAAGATCAAATCCAAGTATCGTTGGCGATACCTGGTTTCCTGAAAAAGCAATAATAATTACAACGAATGAAAACAGTCAGACGTTCTTTATAAAACTATCTCTACTTTATCCTTCAGTCCGTAATGCAGATGAGGAAGCATGTGCAGGCACGGACTCAGCAGCTTGATTTTCGTTGGGATGATCGAGAACTCGCCCTTCTTGGTTCTACCGGGACAGCCAGTGATGCCAACAATATCGCCTCGCTTGATTTTTTCTATGTCCTCGGCGTAGCCCTCTTCGCTCTCGTACTTTTTCGCGTTCGCCATGACCTGAATTTTAACGCCCTCTCCTCGGAGGTCGTAGAAAATAAGCTTGTTTCCCGCGGCTCGTATCGCGTAAACGCGACCGGCGATGCTGCATTTCTCCGTCTCCAGGGTCTCGCTGTCCTTCACTTTATCTTGGTATTTTTCTATGAAGTTCTTCAACGATATCGAGACGTGAAATTTGTGGGGGTACGGACTGTCTCCCGCTGCTTTCAGCTTCGCCACCGCTTGAGTCCTGAGTTTATTGTACTCCTGAAAAGTTAGCGAGTTTAGAATTGGCTCGATTGAATTAAACATAAATTCGAGTTTACGTTTGGACTTATATCCGCATATTCGTCTTTTTTCTCGGGCTCGATTCGCATTTCGCTGGCTTTCTTCGACAACTCCGAAGCTGCTTTCTCCTCCTTTAGGGTCTTTTCGGCGAGCTTTTGTTCCAATTTCATCCTCCTTTTTTGCTCACTAAAAAATAAATTTTTTTATCAATGAAAGTTGTTTAAATATTCAGTTATTTCTAAGAACAGTTATTCGAATTTCTTAATTTAATAACAAAAATGTTCTGGAATGTTAAACAAATCGTAATCTCCAGCGGTAAAATCAGTGCTCATGATTTTTTTCGTTTCATATTTCATCGAGATAAAAAGCGCTGGGAATAAAATGTTTTCGAATCGCGATGAGATGCCAGGATAATTTATACATCCGATTGATTTTATCATTTTATAACAAAGGGAAAAAAACAATGGACGATGAAACAATCGAACATCGCGGCAAAAATCGATCGAAAAATCGGGAAAAACTGTTCTTACTAATTAGCATGCCGTTTTTTAATTAAACGTACGCTTGAAACGTCCGGGAAAGCGAAATATGACGCAAGACCGAGTTGGATGAACGGATGTTAAAAGAAGCCGGTTGTTGGAGCAAGTGTTTGGTTAGAATTCTCATCATCGCAAACGCCGATGTTTGACAATTCCAAAATCACGAATAAAGAGAAAACGAATCTAGACGCTAAAAAACGATCGTGGTTAAGCACTTTACAGATAAAATCTACGAAACATATGCCGAAACGTGGGTAGAAAATGTGCGGTGCAACATCGAATTCAGTGAAATTGGGTCGCGTTGGTTTTTGATTTTTTCTTTTATTGCTCGAGCACTTTTTCAAGGTTTTTATATTCGGGTTCGCAGTACTCACTTTTTTGATAATTTTTGCTCCCCGGAGTCGGCCATGGTGTTGACAGCGTGGAACATGCAACAATTAGTGAATTAGTGAGCGGAAGCACTGGAATGGATAACCCAAAAAGCAGAAAACATTCGCGAAACACTGTCGTTACACGAGCCAATCCCGAGCGGCTTTTCCTTAAGTTCGACCAATCATGTCTTGTGCCTAATGCTCCGAAAATGTTGCAGATGGCAGCATCAATTGCCATCGCGCACGCGCAATTTTTTCTCGCTCGATTTGAACGCGCGCTTCGCGCGCTTACCTTGATTTAAAATTATAATTCAAGTTTAAATTTAAGTAGGAATATAGAATTCCATTCTTAAATTTAGATCGACGGTATAATATCGTAAAGTATCGCGATTCCAAAGTCAATAAAAAATATGAATGACTTACCGGTGTCGGATAAAATACATCCATTACATCGATTACGTGCCTATGGCAACTACGTTTGTTGATTCGGCTCAAATTCATTGTTCCGACTTGTTTCGCTAATCAAAGACATAAAAGTATAAAAAATGGAAAATGTTTTCGGCGCCGAACAAATAAAAGGTCTCCAAAAATTATTAAGCGGCCCAGAAAATAATTCAGACTCGGAAGACGATCTCCCCCAGTTCGGGGTTAAAAAATTAGGTATATCTAAAAAAAAACATATTGTTCACATTCTACATACTCAAAATTAATCAATTTTCCTCTAATTAATCGAATCCCCAATTAAATCGGCGTTCCCAGCTTTTAATTAACCTAAAAATAATTTCGATCGCTCGAATTATTCACAGGGACGATTTCTAGTTTCCACTGTTAAATTCTGCATGACATGTTTTCGGTTCGAGAAATAAATTTCATGAATAAAACCCGGGATATCGATCTAATTATTGTTAAAATTTGTATTAGGCCCCGGCGACGTAAAAAGCGCGCGAAACGATGAAGAACGCGCCGCGTTCAAGGGCGAAGACAATGACATATGGCGCACTTCAGAGGCGACGACGAGCGAAATTCCCGAAGATCCTCGCCCGGTGCCGGAGTACGATATGAAATTCAAGCAAGATGTTGGCACGGAGGACGTTTTTTTCGGAGTACGTAAATTATTCGGCCGTTTTGCATGCGAAAAGCGCGGGGATTTGAAATATTGACGACGCGAAACGTGAAATTTAGATGGGATTCAAGACACCGGGGACAGCTTCGTGCGAGTGGCTTGTGGTGTCTGTCAAATTGCCATTGGAAAATCGGGAGAAGATTGCGCTGTCAGTCGAAGCGGACAAGCTGGATCTTCGAAGTCCCGGGTAATAAATCAATGCCGATATTGAAGCGAGATTTCGATTTCGTTTATTCGCGCGAATAAATTTATCGTCACAATTCAAAATGGCGGATCGTAGTAATTTTTTTGACTCGCGAAACAGGTACCGTTTGCATTTGCCGACGCCATTTCCGGTGGACCCGAACTCTTCTTCGGCAAAATGGTACCCGGAAACGTACACGCTGGAAATATCATTGAGATTGAATCGCGAACTTGATGGAATAAACTTTTAACGAGCAATTAAATGAACAATCGTTTAAATACTATTAAATACTGGGTCATGGAAAATAAATTGGAATTTTAAAGGTTATGTACATTTGTAATCGCGCGAAAAAATATTTTTAACTTTACGATTCGAATAATTTAGAACTCGGTCATGGAAAATCGATTTCTGTCTAACGCGTTGAATTCAGTTAATTAAATGAAATTTTCGAAAATGCTATCACTGCAGATATCAACGCGATAATTTTCTAAGATTCAATTTCAGATTGTATATTCATGAGCGTTGTATTATATGATTCATTATAATACGCAATTACGAGAAATAATTTAAGTATCGCTAATTGAGTATTTTTATTCCAACAGAAATGCATAACAATTAAACTAATGAATCGAATTTATTCGCGTCAATTACTTTTGAATCAATACTTTCTTTATTTTATTGTTAACATTACATTTAAACGTCGCTTCAATTACTTCCGGTATCGATCTATTCGTATTATGAATTCCGTGTTAAACAATGCGCAAACGTAATTTATACGTCTCAAAAACTGAGATGCAAACACTCAAACTAATTTTTTTCAAAGTCCCGCCATTTTTTTGTTCGAAAAGTGAGTTAAATGAAGCGTTACTCTTAAAGCTTCGTAAACTCGTTCTCGGCGAAGCCTCCATAGCTCAGGGGTTAGAGCACTGGTCTTGTAAACCAGGGGGCGAGAGTTCAAATCTCTCTGGAGGCAAATTTTTTTTTTTTTCAATTTTTTAAAAACCAGCCTAACCCTTTTTGCGAAACCGGAAATTCATTGCCAATTTTTTTCGCGATTTCAGCGTATTAAAAAACATTACACCATTTTTTCCTCGGAAAAAATGATAATCATCGTTAACTTTTAATCGAGCCAATTGGAATTCTTTTTATCTTATTTTATCTCTCGCGCTTCGGATCGAAATGAGCGATACAGAAAAATACTTCGCCGTGTTGGTTTTCTATTTCCTGATTACGCGAAGAGACCTTAATTTATGAGATTTATTATTCCTCGGGAAGAATCGGAAGGCCGATCTCTCATTTCGCAAACAATTATTTTCCCGGCGTTTGTTTCAATACTTCGCGAACTTTACTGTGATTTTCATTCTAATTTAAAGTAGTTCGGCTGCTAAATGCAGGAATAAATTGAAAAAATGTATAATGCAATATTATTAATTTCGTTCAATTTATTAAACAATTAACTTCTTTTCTATGAAAAAAAATGCATTTGTTTAAAGAATTGAACTGTCGAAATGTTCGCCTGACGAAGGCAAATTCCATACACATTCGAAAAAATAAAAGATGCAAGGTATAAAGAAAAAAAAATTCTGTGTTGTAGAAAATAAAATTTGTTACAAATTTCCCCCATCAAATTTGGTCCCTCAACTCGAATTTGGCAAGTAAAAAATTCAAAACCGTAAATATTTGCATCTTATTTTTTCGAATGTGTATGGAATTTGCCTTCGCCAGGCGCGAGAATTTCGACGGTTCACGCGAAACAAATGCATGTATCTTTTTTGCAAATTAATATTTTTCAAAAGAAAAAAAATTCCGTGTTGTAGAAAATAAAATTGTTTACAAATTTCCTTCATAAAATTTAATTCGTCAACTTGAATTTGGCAAGTTAAAAATTCAAAACCGTACATTTTTGCATCTTCTTTTTCCGAACGTGTATGGAATTTGCCTTCGTCAGGTGCGAGAATTTCGACGGTTCACGCGAAACAAATGCACGTACCTTTTTTGCAAATTAATATTTTTCAAAAGCGCCACCACAAAATCATTGCAAATTGTTCCTAAAAAAATAAAAATACCCGAACATACAAACCAGCCAAGAAATAAAAACTTCATCCGGTAAAAACCGTAAAAATGTCCAGTTTTTCGTTCCGAGCATTTTGCATAATTTTTTCCTCCTCCTTTTTTTCTCGTGAATTTATTCACAGCATATTTTCCAGTTCCCTCTTCGATCAATTTACAATTATTTTCGTTCTCGACTCGATGTTTGTTTAAATAAAAAAAGTTAAAAAAAAATGCGTCCGAAAAAATTGTTTCTCCCGACTCCTACAATATTTTCCCGAACACTCCACCGGAATGCATGCACGTTATCATGATCATTAGAGTACCATAATTGGGAGAACGCGAGATCTAGCGCAGCGTTACGGCGGCGTCGCGACGCGCAGCAAAGCCGCTTTTTGCATGGGCTAAGGGAGAGTCTGAACCAGTATTCGAGACGTAGCGTCGCGGCATTGCGCGTCACGCTCCGCAAGGAGCAATGTGTCGCTGAATCCAGGCTCCAGAAGTCGAATCCCCATGAAAATTCCGGCCCGCGATCGCGCATTTTCCTTTTTCTTTGCCTCTTTCATTCCGCGCCCGCATCGCCACGCGAACAACGCCAAAAGTGGCATAAAAAACTTCGGAAAAAAGTGTCAAAACCTCGAGTGCAAACGCAAAAACAGTACAAATAATTAAGGACCAAAATCAACAAAAAATCGAAGTGCAGTGTTTTCCTTGATTCTTTTTTCCCGCGTTTTAATCGAGTTATGATCGATAAAGAATTTAGACGTTATTGATTCAACGAGTTTCGGAAGAAAGTGAGACAGTGACGAGAAATTGAAAGCCCGTTTTAACGATCGAACAGTTTAAGGCTCGCGAATTAATCAGCGCGTTGGTGAATTAATTGAAAGCACGTGGGATAGCGACGATTCGATTTGGGCCTCCGCGGCTCTAATTAGGTGAGTCCGAATCGTGCTTGACAATGTTGTACTCGTGTCGCTTCTAATTAGCTCGTTACAGAATTATCACGCTCGGTAATATCGACGAAGCATTTTCTTTCGAGGTTTTTAGCCTTTATTTACGAGGAGTTCCCAGTTATGAATAAACGCAATTATAAAACGGCGCTTCGTGCCATTTTCAAAGGGAGATTAAAACGCGCATGAATAATCTTTGCGTTACTTTGACTTGTAACGGTATAAACAACGTAAGCGGTTGGTCTTTCCAAGGCTTCGGAGCGTGCATTTTGAACCGTTTGTCGAATGCTTACTGGCCGAATGAATGAGTTTCGCGGAGCGAAATGTTGGCTTTGACGTTTAGGAAACTGGATGAACATATTTTCTTCAGATGCGTATGAAAAAACCAGCGTTCCCGCAAATGCCCTCGCTTCTGCAACGAACAGCTCGACGAAAATGAGAGTCCATTTTCACGAAATCGCGGAAATTGTGGCCACTTCTTACGGCGCGCGATCTCCCCGGGGAAGCCAAAAGTTGTCAAGCCGCAATGAAAATTTACATTGCCGTTTGCCCTCGTGTTTCGAATGTCAAAAGTACTTCGGCTTATTTCGTAATTAGCTTCGGCTTTTGATTCGATTTTCAGTTCGTTTTTGGACGATTTCCAAATCGGAAATCGAAATTTGTATTCCTCGAGTCGCAATTTACATAGAGAGAAAGACATTCGCCGTGCCAACGAATTTTTCGTCGGGTCGTCAAGTTTTATTCGTCCACGGCCAACGGAAACATTTTTCAATCCCGACGAATGCGGATTTTGTTTGTTCCTTTTTTTGAGCGAGTATTCCGATGATTAAACACGATCATTTACGACCGCTTCGTACTTTTTTCTGCCATTGTGGCGAGCAATTGGCTTTCATGTCAAAACAACGCTCAATAGCAAAGAAACTTATAGGCATTGAATCAAAGAAGAAAGGGAAAGAGAGCACGACTGCATTTACAGAATTTCTCGGGGGAGTTGAATCTTTCATGTATTTTATACGGTATTCGGTGCTCCCGGCTTTCCATTCCGATTCGATGGATTACGCGAAAAGCTCGTTGCACATATTTCAAAAATACAAGCTTAATTTGCCCTCGTAATTCACGGAAATTTCGTAATTACAATTATACTACGCCGACAAAAACTTTATTACATCGAAAGGCGCTTGGAAAAAATTTAGTTTCCAAGCTCTTACGATTTTTTCACGCTAAAGAATAGCTTAATGAAATTGGTCGAATATTCCACATTTTCCGAATTCACGTTTGCTCGGAAAATTCAGGAAAACTCCGATGCACAGCAAAGTCGGAATGTCTGATTCCAAAGTTACATAACTCGAAAAATATTAAAAGGGAATCTCTGCCGTAATAAATATGACCTGGGTCTGAATAAACATGGAAGTCAAATAAAAGTCGAAGACGACATATCGGAAAGTGAATAATATAAAAATGCCTTGACTTTGCGTCATTTATGCAACTCGAAAAAGGTATCAAAGAGAGTCTGACGTCCCCGATGGTCGATTGTTCTCGGAATAAAGAACGCGGGGAAGTAATATCGGTTCTTTGTGATACATTTTTTTGTCCCAGCTCATATTTTATCCGCGCTACTTGTTATTCACGAGCTTGTTCAGTCGGTAAGTTTTACTGCAAGACTTTTTGATCCAAATGTACATTTACTTTTTGTCCTCCACTTCGGGAGTGCAGTCGAGTTAAAACTTTTCCACGAGATCGACCTCGGCGGCGTTCGGTTTAATTTAAAACATCGAACCTTATCACCTTTCCATTATCGCAACTTTTAAATAAGTCTTATTAACGAAGGCGGAATTCGGAAAATTTTCCCCTTTTTTCCGGGCTAACTTTGTTCGTTGAACTGGGAATAATTCGGGGGGGAAAGAGAAGTTTATTATAGCGAAATCTTCTCGGGTCCTGTAATTATTATTCATGCGCGAACTCAAAGCGATGGATCCGTTACAAGGGCTAAAAGGACACGAGAAATTATCGGGGAGTATGAAAAGATGTCGAAGTGATTCGGTCCTTTGTAAGGAGGGAATCTACATTGAAAATCAGAGCGGGTCAAATTTAGAAGGCAATTTCGCTTGTTGGACGTTCGCCAAACTCCCGAGAAATCGTAGAATTCATGGACCAATCGATCACTACTTTTTCATATTCATATTTTATTCCATCGCGATTGTTAACATCGATAACGTCAATTTTTACACGCACGAATGAATAAATGGATAAATAAACTGGGATATTGATTAAAATCTACTAAAGAGACGTTTTCCAAGAACGCGTCAATATTTAACGAACGTTTTATAGTTTAAAATATTCACGAAGTGGGAGAAATGGAGAATCGCTTAGGTAGTGCATCCGGTTGGATTTTTTGCTCGTCGTATAAGATTTCCTCGGGCCGAATTCAGCTTTTACTTGAATTATTAAAAACCCTCTAATTGGTTTTAGCTTCTTGCTCTAGATTTCAACGCTACTCAAATTAGAAATTAATCAATCCATTCTCTTTTCTCTTCAGTAAAAATACAAAAAATGCAACAAAAGATCGATAAAAATTATGCACCTCCCGAAATGTGAGGTTGAAATTCATAATATGTACTCGAAATGTTATTTAAACATCATTAAAATCCAACTATTGCTTCATTTATTCGTTTTGCCATCGTCACGAAATTTTCGGTACATCAACAATTCGGAAAATGAGAAAAGACGTTCGAGTTAATTTCCAAAAAAATTCGTACCGAGCATGAAAAAGTGCGAAATTGATGCGTTTATGCAGTCTCGAAAAGAATTGCGTGTTTCGAGATGAATCGAAGATGAATTTATTGCAGTGCGTTGCACAAAGAGACGTCGATCAAACTAATTCGATTCCGTCCGATTCAAGGACTCGGAGCACATTTTCGCTTATTACTTCTGCAATTACGTAACTATTTATTACGCACGTGTCCAGTTTTCATGCATAATAATTTGAACAAGCCCGATGTAAATTACGAACTTTTCGACGAGTAATATTCAGTCACGTTTCGATTCACTCTGTATGCATCTAATGGTAATTGGAAAAGTAACGGAGAGCATTTATAATCGCAGTTAAAGATAAGCAAGCACCTCTTATTGAAAGTGCGATGATCTTGTGTAATTATCTTCAAGATCGATGAAAAAATTTGCATATGATCGACGCAGAAGGAGAAAAAAGCCAGAAGAAATTAAATTAGGAAAGCTTTTTATTACGAATCCAGCACGTTGATTGGACTTAATTAAAACATCGGATTTGCCGGCTAATAATTACTCTGTACTGTAACATTAAATACGTCCATGAATAATCACAGTAATTTCGAATAAACATGTAATTAATAATCAACGAAATCGGAAAAGTCGGTCAAAAGGAAAATGGAATGGCAGGAAAACACTGTACCATTTCTCGTAATGCACGTTGCACGCGTTCAAATCTATAAACAATTGCTATTGTTTTTGTAGTCGATTCCCTCTGGAATGACGGGGAATAAGAAAAACATTTCGTATTATTCGAGAATGAAAGGAACAGAAAACGACGGTAGAAAGCCGCGCTTTTCTCAAAACACGCCTGATGCATTTTAAGCACCTTCAATGTCGTATTCTCATCGCAGCGAAGGCACTCGATTATTTTTCTTTATATCCGCAATTCTCCGGGCTTGGCGAAAGGAAAAACCGCTTCCCATAACTACGCGGTCATTATTATACTTCAGCTGACAGTACGAAAAGAAATTGCTTTTTCCAAACAAAAAAAAGCCAGGGAAGTCGCAGGTTTTGAAAGCCCGGCTTTGAAAGTCGGAGCTGTATAATTATCGAAAAATGTATTCGCGGGGCACTCGGGAGGAAAAGCAATTAAAGAGCAACCGCGGAAATTAAGCGAAGCGCGAAGATAAGGAAAGTCCTTTGCACGGCGAAAGTTTGAAGAATGTAATTGGAGCCGAGGATCGACAGTTTGACAAGTTCAGTTGCCATTTGAAGATTAAAGCCGCGGCTTTTAGCGATGTCGTGGCCCAAAGGGCATTCGCCCTAAACGAAACGAAACGGAGTCACGAGTCGTTCCTCGATTTGAGAGAAGAGGAAATTAAATTCTGGCCCGTGGTCTCGTTATCTGAAACGTGTTCGCTTCGTTTCCGTGACCGCACATGCCCATTTCCGATTCGCTTTCTTTTGGCCGTTTTCTTCGAAAAATCTCCGTTCTACATTTTTGGACTTCTCTTTTGAGCGTCGTTGTTCCACTGAAAATCAAAGCGGCGAATCAGTTTTCCAGCGCGAAAAATGAGGAGTGATTCCGAGTTCCAGTCGAGAAATCTTGCGAATTACTTCGAGATTTTACTCATTTGCATAAAGCGTTTAAGACAGGGCGTAATTAAAAGTCCACTTGTCCCAGATTCATTTTTAGTCCCACTCGCGATGCCTGACCATGCTGCAAGATGTTTCCGTAAAAAGATACGCCAGAAGTTGTGAAATTCCAGGACATCCAACCATTATCGCACTCGTAATCTTTTAGGTTAATCGCGAAACAACGTCGCGAATTTCTTTTTCCTTTCGCCCTTACTTTCGCTCCTTTTCTGGAACGACCCTAATGATAATTTCGTACCAGGGTTATCAAATTAATTTTCTTTTTGTTTAAAATACCGCGGAGATGTAGGCAACAATCTCTTTGTCTGATTAATGAAAGGCAACTGAAATTGTACATTTCTTCATTAAAAACAGCGATTCGGAAGATGGAAATTCCTGATTAAAGAACTGGGCTTTCTCGAGTTTTTCATCCTGACTTTCCAGACTGTTTATTCAGTGCAGCTGCATTTATTTCTTTTGCTCTCTGTTTGGCTATTCCTCTCCCCCAAAAAATCTATTCAAATAAAGCTTCTTTTAGATGAAGGATATGAGCTTGGACGTTGAATCTACGACTCTGGCAGATCAATGTCTACATTATATTACAGGCAAAATGTCATAAAAGTTATTGCTAAAGCGCCTTCCACAACACACCCATTTTTGCAGTACTAAAAACCGAGGACGCGATCTTTTATTGGATTTCTAAGAAAACCCATAAGTTCTTTAATCAGTCTAATCATTGAGCAAATGAATGATGCGGTAAAATGATAGGTTGTACCCTTGTAACGATTTCGCATTGCTCAAATGTACACGCGGATGAGGAAGTGTTGATCGAAATTTGTAATTATGCACAGCCTTTACTCTAACCAATCGTTAAAGTTACGTGATGCGTTACTGACATCATTTGATGTTGCTTGAGCGTGAATAACTTACGAGCAAATACAAACTTTGCTTGTTCACGAATGCAAAAGTCTTCTATTACGTTTAAATATAGAGCGATGCGCAAATTGAAATCCGATGAGTTCAATAACGGTTTTTTCGTCTTACGTTTCCGATTTTCGATCGCTAATGCTGCGCGATAACAAGGGAATTCGCAGCGTTGCAGTATCGCCGGAAAGTTTGCTCACTCGGAGAAGTTTTCTCAAATTCGACGAAATAATTTGATAATTTCAGCGAAAATTTCAAAATGCGAAACGCAAGTTGATATATTTCCGACATTTCGCAAGTTTTCCTAACTTTTTCCTTGTACTTTTCCATTTTTGCAAGGGAGGTCGCGGGTAAAAATGAATTCCAGAATTTTTCCGAAAGTTTAAACCCAGCGAAGTAATTTGTGTAATTTAGAAGAAGGTTGAAAGTCAGATTTGAACAATTATGCATTTTAGAAGAATCTCAGCAGTTTTCATCTATTCCACCCTTTGGATAAGCCAAGAAAGGAAAAACGAAAATGAACGAATGTCCCGAGAAAAAGCCCGATCCGATAAGAATTTGCAAGGGATGGAAATGCTGTAGATCGCAGTAGCTGCACAAAGTGATCCGGAAAAAACAATTTGATCGATAGCCGCGATTACAATCATTCGACGTCTTATTAAACAAACAATGCTCTCTTCCACCAAAGAAAAAGTCCCAGACATCGCAAATATCAGACGAAACAAAACTACTTTGTACTTGATTTTGCGGAACATGTTATTGATTGCGCACATCATTTAAAAATGCCATAAATTTTACGGTGCGAAAGATGATAAAGTTTCGCGTCGACGTTTGCAAAATGTAGGTCTGATAATCGCGAGTTGCAGACGTTTTCGATAAACCATCTTTGCGCGCCGGTAAGTTTCAATCGATCTATTTTTCGCAATTGAAGGGTTGCTCGTTGAATCGTTGCTTCGGAAAGATCTGTTTAGAGTGAATAAAATTCCACATAAAAGTTATGGCAGAAGGCTAAATATGCGAACATTAAAAAGGTCTGTGCATTCTTCTGCATTATCATATTCAAGCTCTCTTAAAACGCGGATATGTAAGCCTGTAAAAAAAAGTGTAACATTTTTATCACGGTTATGTCAACTGCATTTGCAATCTTTATGCTGCAGCTCACGATTCTCCATTATGCTGCGTTAAAAAAGTCCGATATTTTTGTCGAAGAAATACGTTACTTCGAAACGCTTTCCACATTCATTTCTTGATTCGAAACCCAGTTTTTAAGTCACAGTTGCAGGTGTTAAAGTGCTGTAACTGCGCTGAAAGTTTATAAAAAGAGGAAAAATTCGTATCAGCACAAAGAGAAGTTGCTTTAACAAACTAATTTTTAAGTTAACGCACAACTCTGGAGGAAACGCACAGATTTTCAAACGTTCGGGAAAAATTGATAAACCGCCCACGTATGAAACGAAATTTTTAGTTCTTTGTTATACGCTACGTGGAAATCATCGCGGCAGTATTTCATTCGGTAGTACAGTCAAATATTTTTCCACATATTTCGCAGCGGAGCAGAAAATGTCACAAAACTAGAAAGATAAAAAAGAAGTAGAAGGTACTACGCCTTTATAACGCAGTTCGAAATACATGTATTTCTTGCAACTTTAAGCAAGAGCTTTTTAATAATTTTACACCGAAGGATATATTGAGGCGAAGTGCATAATTAGATTCATAACCGAGGGGTTGAAAGCTAAAGCAAATTTATGCATGCACCATCTGACATTGTTCGAGTGGATCATGAGTCTCGGCAATCTCATTTTCCGGCGGGGCGAGTAACCTAATCTTTTGAGAAGAGAAAAACGCCATCTAATATTTAATAAAGTTCGGTTAAACCTTCTTCCTCTTCTTCGTAACCGAAGAAAATTATGAATGCACACTCAGAGCCTGAGATTTTTCGCGCGATCGTACATTTTTGATCAAGTATTTCACCGAAAAAAATTCTGAACTCTCCCGAGTGGGAATCACGAGCGAAAGTTCCAATCTGTACGTATCGAGAAAATAAAATTCGTTATAATTCCGTAGACACGCGGACTCGTAACAAAAACCGGATCCACTTGCTGCGGCCTCAGGGTTAAGCTTTTGGGGATTGAAAGCTTGTATTTCGAGCTTATGGGACCTTTGCTCAACAGCGGTTCCTGTTTCTGCTGACTATACGTGGAGTGAATAGCGCGTATAGCACTGAGGTATGCCTGCTGGATGAAGCATTTGGATAGGCTTGGCCGCAGAGTGATTCGTATCTCCAGTTTCCACCTATTCCATCGTTCCATTTGTGTACATATGTACAATGATGTACAGGTATACAAGAATGTATGTGCACATTTATAGAGATACAAGATACAAATGTTTGGGTGAAAGGAAGTGTGCAAGGTAGTATTGCATTTACCAGTGTAAATACGCGTTTATTCAGCTACAATTAACGTCCAAAAGCAGATATTACAAATTTATTTCACTGATGGAAAGGAAATTTGGAGAACGGGGTTTAGATTCGGAAATGGAGTCTCTTTCCCATGTAATTTCTGTGTCGAGTTTCGTCCTCATTTATCCATGTTGTTTATGCGACCTGTTTATTCAAGCATATGCCAACAGAATCAACTAAATTTGGTGATTCACCAAATCCGTTGGAATACAAATTTTCAGTGTTTGTTTGATGACTGTGAACAAATTATTTTTGTAATGAATGTCATTTTGTAAACAAATGCGATCTAAAATGACGGAAAAAATACCAAAATTGCATAGTTCGCGGACGAAAGTAAAACGAGTTAACAGAGAATTGCGGGACCTCGTTTCTGTGCTTATGACGAACGTTCATCGAGTTCCGAAATGTAATTTTTTGGATTAGCCGCTTTAGTTTTACGCTCGGATGACAATAAGCAAATGAATGGCCATTCATTCGCATTTACCAGCACGTGCATGTCATGATCCGTTATTAATTCGCCCGTTCGTCAATCCCACGCAGACTACAACGTGGAAATTGCATGTTGAAATTAACAGGGAAATCGATTTTATTCGGGGAAATGTTTGAATATGTATTCCCGATAAAGACGTGATTAATGCTTTGGAAAAGTGGCGGAATAAAGGAGGTTAATAGTAATTTATCGACTGGAACGCTTCATTTCTGCATGCACTCCATTGAAATTATCGTAATTCGGATTTACTTTGTTCGACAAGAAAAAAAATGCGGTGCATAAAGCAAACACATAAGGTTGTTTTAACGCGCGATTTTATAGGCGGCGAGTTTCTGAAGATAATAATTAATAAAGTGTTCAAGCACCGGTAAACACAATAACCTTGACTCACGATCGAGTGGATGGAACGCTATATGTTTTATGTATTCTTCACTGTTTTTAACATAAAAAAGACGCTTGGTGGGGAGTCCCCTTCTTTTTCTCTTAAAACGCTGATAATTACAATGTATGGTAGAGAAGATCGTGTAGAATCCAATGCAAAATGCCGCGGATGCGAGAGTACAGAAGAAGGAAATAAAAGTCAGTTCTGTTCGAATCATTGCCGTAGTCGTAGTACGCATATCGAAGTGCTTTGTCAACTTTTCTTCATTCCTCAAACTCCAATACATCTTTTATTCCGCGCGTGTTCGCATAAAATCCTGTCGGTAAGTTTTCAATATTTTTCCGAGATGATAAAGAAACATATTTATATTCAAAAAATCGTACCAATGAACAAAGTCACGGAGTTTTCGAACGCGGAATGCTTTTGCTGGAGTCGGATCAAAACTAATGAAAGAGAGAAGAATTTACAGTGGAATAATGTATTCTATGGCACTGTGTTTAAGGGCGTTCATAAAAAATCGCGGAGTCGTGTCGTTATTCGATCCGGGACATTAAGCAGGCATGCAAGGGGTTGCGAGGCGACGATTTTCCTTTTCCTCTGAGTTTCTCGATGATACTGTAAATTTCTGCCGGCATAGAGGTCGTTTTACGAGGCTTTTCGAGGAGCTTCATGCATATTCATCGAGCTGCAATTTGTTCGCTCGCCAATACCGATACTTGCGAGCACGGAATGGACTAAAACGGAACTTGGAAAGAAAGAT
Source organism: Zelostemma sp. ZL-2020 (assembly GCA_022816865.1). NCBI lineage: Eukaryota > Metazoa > Arthropoda > Insecta > Hymenoptera > Platygastridae > Zelostemma > Zelostemma sp. ZL-2020. The sequence continues at coordinate 15,625 of JABFQM010001278.1, forward strand.
CGAGAAAGAACAATACAAATTAAGAGACGTAATTAAGATTAGTGGATTTCTTGGGAAATTAAAATTTCTCTCTTTATCTTTCAACGAAATAGCCCATTTCGTTGCGTTTTATCAAGTACTACGACCGCAATCGTAATTGCTACTACCGAGCTTTTTTACTCGGCTTCGAACAGATGATAAATGCGTTGTACTGAATATTTGGCCTGTGTTTATTGAGTTCATGGAAGAAAACATGCTCCCTAATGTGCTTTAATGCAATGATTACGGATTCACAAGAGAAAATTTGCATTCAAGAGTACTGGCTTTAGTAATTCATGAAGCATACACGCGGGGAAACGCATTTGAAAGAAATACAATTGCGAAACATTGTTCAAACATTGCAAATCTCAAAATCCGCGAGCGTTGAATGCTTCTTTTCGAAAAAAATCCATGAATTGTCACTGCCTTTAAGTAATTTTATTCAACATTACAGCAAATCGCGGTGCAGCTGAGGACAAGGGCAGGATTTGTTCATGTTTTATTTAAATTAATTCCATTTATAATCAACCCCAGGTTATTTTCGTCTCATGAAACAGAGCGTAATTTTCGTTAAAAACCAGTGGAAATGGAAACAAATCTCTTGAGAGGAATCCGGAGATGAGCGTAACCTCAATAAACATTTTCGTTGATAAAAAATCCTCTTTGACGTTTAATTAAAAGAATGAAGAGGAAAGCGGCGCTGTATCTACTCGGTAAAACATTTATAAACGAAAAAAGCAGAACTCGTAAACCAATTTCACCAGAAAACGAACCCGTTTTCGACACGGAAGAGCCAACTGGAACGTTTTCTCGTAAAATTGGTTAATCAGTTTTGCTCTTTTCATTTTGACGCATTCCATTAGATACATACAACGCCGCGGTTTTTTAAATTTCTCCATTGAATATTTGTCAACGCCAAAAATGCTGTTTGCGGTTTTCTTAACCTCTGAAAGTTAAAATGTGGTTATCAAAAGATCCTATTTTACGATAACGCGAGATATTCGAATCAAACTTTCGGAAAGTTTGATATAAAAAGCTCGGAAAAGTTCGATATTTAAATGGACCAGAAATTTCGCGCATGAACCCTAATTTATTATCCTTCCCAGCAAGGATGGAAAAGTTTTCCTGCTTGTATGTGCTTTACGCGATTTACTACCGAGACTCTTGATCGAAATTCGAGACTGGAAGTCACCGTTCATCGCAGAATATTTTAATAATAAATTTTAATTATAAAAAAACTTCGAGAAAATTAAAAAGATTTTAAGCTTCGCCTCTTTAAATTAAGGGCTATTTCCTACGTGCATTTATCTGTATTTTACTGATGCCATTACGTACATTGGAAAAACTTTAGCAAGCATGTCGAAACGATAAAGAGAAATGTTCGTTGTTGAAGCCATATCACGAGAACTTTCTTTTATTTTTCTTTCCGTCATTTTATTATTTCTGCTCGCAGTTGAATGTAAAAACGGCCCAACAGTAAAAATAAAGGCTGTTGTTATCATAAAAATTGCGACGAATTGTACGATCTTGTAATTTAAAAGTTTTCAAATTCAGTTTACGGACTTCAATCCAACGCAGTCGATTTTACGCGACGGAGTAATTTTTATTATAAAAGTTTGCGAGATTCTTCAGATGTTTTCGAGTAATGAATAATGTTATGTTATAAATGGAAAAATGTAAATCAACTGCAAAGCCACGAGCTTTGTTTATCTCGCATTTCCATTTTCCAGGGATGAAAACACATTTTTTACAACCTCGGGGCACCGAAGTTTCATAAAATTGTTACTTAATTAAGGGCCGTCCAACAATGCTTAATTAGCTGGCGCGAAGTCTACAGATGATGCATTTTTAGTTTTTAGACTTGGGAATAATTCTATTTTGATATTAAATTAAATACTCTCACATTGAAATGAAGGATCGCAATGCAAACATTTCTAGTCTCTGTAATTACTGGTTTTGAAATGTAATGAGGTTTTGAAAGCGCTATTCAAAGCGAAAAAAAGTCCGACTACGAGCATTTGTGAATGCTAATTACGATTGCGAGATAGCATATTCAGCGTGCGATATTCGAGCATCATAAACGCAACGCGAATTCCTCGTAAATATTGTTGATTTAATTTTGCCAATCAACGTTAAGTTATGTGGATAACACTGTCCGCCCGTAGGGAAATCGCATTCCTGCAGATTTGTTGGTGCCATGTTTCGAAGCTTTTTCAGCTGAACACTAATTTTAGTACTCGTATTATGAATCCTTGATTGATGCGTTTTTAGAGCGTGACTTTGAGTCGCTAACCAGTTTATTTCACTTGCGTTTCATGAACTGAAACTCTAATAAGACGTACAAAAGACACGTAATATTGAATTAGACGCTGTCAGAAAATACATTAATTACGCAAATCTCGTGATTTGAATATCGTACTTCTTATTCATGACCGTTCGAGATCCACGTTCATTCCAATTAATTTTATGATGTTCTCTATGGAAAAACAGGTTTCTGAACACTCGAGAGCGTACAAATTTACTCACATTTTATCAATAAGTTTATCAACTGTGATTGTTAACTAAGGAACAGATTTTGCAAGTCAAAAAAATGTTTCGAAATTAAAACAAAGATTGCATGATTTTCCAAACTAAATAAATCAATAGGAAGGTTTTGTTTTGCAACACGTTCAAGTGCGACAAATCCAGTTTTTCTCCGACGCAGAAAACGCGGCAACTGATCCGGAAAAAATTCAATTTTCGCTTCCATCATCGACTTTTATCTCTTACTTTTTTTTGTTTCGCGAATGCAATAAATCGGAATATGAGTCTTTAATTGTTTTGCACTTGAATCGCTCCACAAAACAAAGCATTCAACTGTACAGTTCTGATGAATGTTTTCAATTTGCGCACGAAACTGACCAAACTCTGTAGAACCCGCAACGACATTGAGAGAACTATCGTATCGTAAATCGATATTGCTTTCTGTGGATTCAACAAACGAGCGGCAATAAGTACGGAATGTTCATCTAGTCGCCGGTATAAATCTAAAAGTTCTTATATGCTATTGGATTTTAACTTCGAACCAACCAAGACATGTTTGAAATGAAACGATGAAAAAGTTGCGTGTGACCCAGAATTTATGTTGAAGTGTATCGAATACATACGAAATGCTTCCGAGGCTTTGAACTTAAACTTATTCCGCGGAGAAACCGAAAAAGGCGGTAAATCATCGATCTTTACACCGAAACAGTATACATTTCTTTTCTTTTACCGATAAATTCATCGTTTCGTAAAACTAGCAAGTCTCAAACGATGAAGCATCTCATCTGAGATGGTAATGACTTTTTCTAACGTATTTCAAATCAGTCTTTTTCGAGGCTCATTATCATAATTGTTTTCGGAGATTCTCGAAAGTTTATGAACTTGCTTGGAAGCGACAATTTAGTAAAGAATTAACACAAGGACAAAGTGCAGTATTTCACCCTCTCCAATTTCTCCTCGAAAGTATATATAGGAATGGAGTGTCAAGAAACTAAGAGATTAGCTTAACGAAAGGGCAAAGAACTAGAATTCTTGCACTGTTTAAATTAAAGAACAGGAAACTTGTGAAAATTCAGTCGATTTTATAAGGCTTATTTGAAAATGGAATAGTCTACGTTTGTTAGTGTTTGAAGGAAACGTGAAGTACACTGAATAGATTAAAATTTCAAGTTCCTTCGATTTTGTTTAAAAAACCAGCGCTTATACAACGAATTTTTTAATTCTTCTTTGGTAAGTCGTGTAGTAATGTGCTTAGTAGATTACGGATTCTAATTAACTCCGTTTAAAATAAAAATCAACGGAACGTTGTAATTAATTCTTGTACTATGTAAAAAAGGGCGCCGTAGTCTCAAATTTCGATAAAACTTGGCTCTCTTAGTTTCATTTCGGTACTTCGCAGGTTCGTCTTTCAAAAAGTTAATAAAAGATAAAAAAAGTCTCGGTAATTCTCGATTCAGTCGTTTTTTTATTGAGCTAAAACTTGATTATCTTAAAATATTATTTTCTGACAATGCACCATTGTCAGCAGTGTGAAAATGTTTGAAAATTAAATTTCCAAACATTTTGGATATCAATTTCCAAAGTACAGTGTATTTCTCGTTATCGCACGCCGTAAAAAGTTTTACTTCCCTCACATTATTGCACACGTAAATATAGTTAAACCGCCAGGTAAAAAAGTTAATGCTGCAACTCCAGCGTATAAAAAATTTATATTTTTTTCTACTCCGACGATAAACCCAAAGAACGTCCTCAAAGCAAACTAGTTTCCATGCGGAATCCAGAGCGCAGTAGTAAAAGAACTGTTAGTTCAGCCAGACGGCCGATCTACATATTGGCCTTACTACTTTCTTGCTACTACTTTAGCTTCTCTTCGGCTACTATCAAACTTCTTATCTTTTTAACAAATTTACTTTTCCGTATTTACTATTTCGTGTACAAAAGACGTACACACGAAACAACAATGTCACTTTCCCTCAAATATTCTTCCACTGCAGTATAAAGTACACTCAGAGAAAAGTTTTGTTGAGTTAAACAAAATAAGAACAATTGCAAATTTTCGCGATCCGACTTTCGTTGTCATTTACGGCGCCTTTGAAATTTCGCGTGAATGTCATTAGCGCAAAGCTACTACATGCGTCTCTTTTGCTTGCTTATGTTCACAAAAAGCTTCTTCTCAGACGTTCAGACGCGCTTCTTGCGCTTTCATGTATCCCCTTCAGTTACTCGTCTACTCGAGATAAAATGACGAGAGTATGACGTCGTTATCATTGATTCCTCCTTTCATATCCGCGCCAAGTAGGATACGAGGGAGACCCTTTTTTCTCTCTCGTTCCTTTTTCGCGCACTTTTCACGGCTCGTATAATAAGAATATTATTTACTGCGCGACGCTAAGGCTCGCGACGTGAGGAAACGTATTTCAAACGTCATTAAAAAGAGTACCTACGGCAGCAGAGTGCGAACTTTTTCTGCATATTTCATTTTATACGCTGTGTCGGGAAAATGTGTGTTTCGCAGTCATGGGAATTTTTCACTAGTGAGACGCGTACTTTGTTTGTTTTATTGATAAAAATGTTCAAACACGAGGCAAACTGATATCCCGGGAGGCATGAAATCGTTCATAAGAAACGTCTCGAGTGTCAATAAAACGGATGATTTGTGAAAACGTGAATCCATCGTTTGAATATTCATGTGATACGTTTCTTTGGTTTCGAAACAACGATCAAAACTGACAGGGAAAAAATACATTGAACGAGGAAGCTCGTACATCGCGATACAAACACTCCATCATTTCATTAGCGAGTGACCGTTATGCCACGATACTGCACGCGTTACATAAATCAATTCAGCGCTCGGAGATTTGCTTCGAGTGTCAAGTTAACAAGCAGCTCGACGTCACCGTTATTTTCCTTTACATTCGCCAGCGAAATTTTCCCTTTTTTCCATATCGTTGAGGAGCAAAGAGAAACTCATTGATTACTACAATAAAATCAAACGCGAAGTGGCATTCGCTATTTACGCGATTATGCTCGTAGCCAACTTCAGCAATTACAATTTAAATGAAATTACACATTATTTTGTTGTTACTTTATTTATCATCAACATATACAAAGATTAATATTGCATCCATGTTTTGGATACGGAATTGCTGCAAGAGATTGCTTTTGGGGTTTGTAAAGGGCAGACGATTCGAACTGAAAAGTTGCAACCCTTTCATCTTCTTTTGTGAATTCATCACTTTCATTGTTGAGTTCATGATTTTGTATGCTTCAAAATAATTATAGGTACGGGTCAAAAGCGCAGTATCTAATCATTAGAAGGTGGGTGTTACGCGAATGAAGATGATTAAACAGAGTTTCATTATTGTAGTTGGAATAAAATTCACCTCTGGCCAGAATGCACGTATGAAAATTAAACAGTTATACGAAGAAATTGTATCTTATTACTTTATTACGACATTGCGCATATATATGATACTTGAAATGTGCATACTCTTTATTTTCATCAGAATTGAGTATCTCGTTAGTTTTGAACAAAAGGAATGAAAACGAAAATAAATTCCATGATTCAAAACTACATATTTCAGAAAATTTGAATCGAGTTTACTACTTTTTGCGATTTGTATGAACTTTCTAGCTGAAATTGCATTATTGACAATCGCCCGGAGGTTAACATAACCTCCGAAAACAGTTCCGGCGATAACAAAGAGTTTTTGACGTTTAATGAATAAATTGAAATGACAGAGGCATTCTTTCGATCCAAAAAAATATTTCTAAATGTAAAACAATTTTACGAGAAAAACGTTGTTGCGTTATGACTCTTATTCCGTAAAACCATTGATGGTGGAATACATGTGTTTTCGATGTGGAAAAAGAGTGTAATGCAGGCGGTATCCACTGTTAAAAAACGCAAAAAACGGACGAATTGATAAATTTTTATAAATAAAAAACAAATAGAGGCAATAAAAGGACCTATTAGTTGCTCAAAAGTGCTTATTTCTGTAATTATCGCGAAATATGCGATCGCTGTAAGTGATATTGTCGACTGTATCGCTACTAGCGACATCTCGCGCTATCCCTCGTCAAAGGAAGGACACAGTCGGCATTGAAATCTTCCGATGCCGATTGGGTCCTAAAGTGCAACCGAAATTCGGAGTGTGGTGCTCTCTTTATACACTCCATTTCGGAACTAAAAGGTCGTATTTAGGATACAAACGCTCCTTCCTCTTCGGAGCTATTTGCATGGTCCGAAAAAGAAGCTATTTGGTCCGAAAAACGAAAGGAGAGAAAGGAGCGTTTATAGCTACAGACGATCTTTTAGTTCCAAAATAGGATTGTAAAGAGAGCGCCACACACCAAATTTTGGTTGAACTTTCGGACCCAACCGGCATCAGTGATCGGAAGATATTAATGCCGACTGTAGCCTTCCATTGGCAGCACTATCGAAAGAAACGTGTTTTGTTGCGCACGCACGCGACTTCGTGAGTATAACCGGGTATTATGTATGGCGTATGCTGCTGGATGCACTGATACACCGGTTTCGAGTTGAGACATTTGCTCATTAAACAGCACGATTTGTCGCAAGTAATGAACTTCATTACTTTGTGGACAACAATAGACATGGACAGC
>JABFQM010001279.1:0-22783 GCA_022816865.1 Zelostemma sp. ZL-2020
GACGAAACATTCTCAGCGAAGCCTTGATGTCGATCGATTTTGGTGACCTGGAAAAAATTTTTGGGTAAGTTGAAAATTTTTTGAAAAATTTTAATTTTGATAGGGATAAAAAAAGGATATGAAAAGCGCGGAGATTTTCGAAAAAAGGATATTCTGACTTCAAATTTTGAAAAAACTTGAATATTTCAAAACGAAAAAATTCAAAAATTTTTTTTGAAGTTTAAAATTTTGGTTTTTGGGTAGTTTACGTACTTTTGGTGCAAATTCAGCAACATTTTAAGCAACTTGATGCGAGGGAAAACTTGAAAAAAAAAACCCGAAAACAATTATAAATTTTTTTTTTGAATTTTTCAAAAAACTTCATTTTTTATAATTTTCAAAATTTAGATTTTAAATGAAAAGACTTTTTACGGCAAATCAGAAAGTGATTAATTTTTCATCATTAAAATTTTTTCAAAATATCGAAAAATTTGTAAAAATATTCGAAATTTTTTTTTTTCAATTTGGTACCTTTTGCAATGTTTTATCCGTCCTTATGGAAAAGTTTGATGAGCAATTTCCATTTTATCGTGGTTTTTAAAGCGATCCAAAATCTGAAAATTTCGAAAAAAATTTTAGTTAAAAATTAACAAATTCATGATGCAAAAAAATGAAAAAAATTGAAATTCAGATAATGTTTAATATTTCTTTCATGAAATTTCAGAACAGGTCTGTGAAAACAATCATCACAAAATTTTGAAAAAAAAAAAAATTTAATTTTTCGAATTTTCATAATTTACATACCTTTATTCCAAATTCAGGAACATTTCAAGCAGTCAAATTGGACGAAAAACCTACAAAATGAACACCCAAAATAAATAATTTTCCAAATTTTTTTCGGAAAATTGAAATTTTTGAATTTTGAAAAATTTCAGTTTTTTCATCAAAAAAACTCTTCACAGCGAATCAGAAGAGGTGTCAGAAAGTAATTGATGATTCATCATTTTTTGAAAATTTCAAAATTTAAATATTCCAAAAATTTTTTTTTTTCAAAATTTCTACCTTTTCCAAAAGTTTCCTCGTCCTTATCAGCGTCATCATGAAAAAGTCTGATGAGCCATTCCCATTTTTTCGAGGTTCGTGACGCAATTAAAAATCTAAAAATTTCGAAAAAAATTTTCAGTCAACAATTTTCAAAATTAATTATTCCGAAAAACGGGAAAAAAAGGAATTCAGATAGTTGTTTAATATTTCTGTCACGAAATTTCAGAACAGGTCTGTGAAAACAATCATCACAAAAATTAAGCAAAAACCACCCAAAAAACGTTGAATTTTCAAATTTTTTCCAAAAGTTACGATTCCGAAAATGAATTTCCCTCAATTTATCGAAATATTACGATTTTTGAAAAAGTGCCTAATCTCTCGCTCAAAAACCCCGTTTAAATGTGAAACCAAAAAATCACGATTCATATTAATCGCAATCCAATCGAAATCCAATTTTCTATAATCATTTACAATCATATAAAAACGAATTAAAAAAACACGCGGCGTACCCAACCTAACCTCACTTTACATCGAGAAAAAACCTTCAAAACCTTCAAAAACCGCGAGAAACGCAGAAATAACATTCCTAAAACCAAAACTGAACGTGAAACTCACTAACCTTCATCGCAAAAATCATCTCGCGTTGATTTCCTCGAGGGCACGCGTAATCAAACGACGCATCCGAACACGACGACGTCCGAGAACGGAAAGAACGATCAATCCTCGCGTTGGAACTTCCACAGCGCTTCCCCAGTCGATCCAGCAAATTCCTGTGTTACCGATCGATGGTAACTTACCCCTCGGCCGGTACATGTACCGACCATACTTCGATAACTCAAAAAAATCGTTTCCCTCATTCCCAAACCAAATAAAAAACAAATTTACACGATTTAAATAATTATTTATAAACATTTGTCCATTTATTTAAAATATTTATCTTTTTTTTTTTTTTTCAATAATAATAAACAAATAAATCGATAAAAAACCACGTGCTGTTATTATTTATTACTGTCAACAAATTTCGTACGATAAAACGTTGAGTTTTCGTCTCGCTTCAAAAGTCGAATACTTCGATCGAGGCGGCGACTTCAAAGGCCTCCCACCCCACCCCCCAAAGACCCCGAAAGTGGTGTAAAGCCGAGAATCCCTCTATAAATGTCAAGTTTCGCCTTCCGGCTTGCCGAGCTCGTCCTCAGCTCGAGGGACGTCAATTTTCCCTCTTTCAACTTTCTCCCCCGCCATTTCTCGAACAATCGAGAAACAACAAACTTCGTGTTCAAAGGATAACCTACAACCTCGTGAATTCCCCGAGAAAATCCCTGATTCGGTCATTGGTCGATTCATTAATTATTACAGCGGCCTTCATCGCGTCCTCGGTCGATATTTTTCACTCGGGAATGGACATTACGAGGCTGAAGACGGTAATCGGTCAAGAAGGGAGAAGGTAATTCGGAAATACCGCAGGAAGGTCCGGCAGATAACGTACGATTGGTGCGGGGCTAATTAATGAGTTTTACTAACTCTCGGTGGAATAATGCTACTCATTAAGAGGATGAAACTGTTCCGTGACCGCTGAGTACTGAGGAATTTGCAGGGTTATTAATTAGCGACGGAAATCATCGATAAAGTCGATAATCTTATATAGTTTCTGAGGTATGCTTCGCGCTTGCGAGAAAGTTTTGCGCGGTTCGTCGTTGACAACGTTTTTGTTGGTTTTTCATCAGTTTCGCATTTGATTCCGCCGATATTTTGATTTTTATAAGTTAGAATTAAAGATTTATTGAGAAACTGACAGAAAATCGAATCAAAAACGAAAGTTATCGATTTCCTGGAAAGTCTTATATAGTATCTTTTGTACTTTTCGCGCTTGCGAGAAATATTCGCGCGTTTCGTCGTTGACGCCGTTTTTGGTTGTTTTTTAAACTGTTTTGCATTTGATTACATCGATATTTTGATTTTGATAAGCAAAACTTGAATATTTATTGAGAAACTAACGCGAAATCGATTGAAAACAAAAATCATTGATTTTTCTGAAAGTCTTATATAGTATCTTTGTTATTCTTTCCGCTTGCGAGAAAGATTTGCGCGTTTGGTGGTTTTTGTTGGTTTTTCATCAGTTTTGCATTTGATTTCGTCGATATTTTGATTTTTATAAATGAAACTTCAAGATTCATCAAGAAACTGACGGAAAATCGAATGAAAAACAAAAGTTGTCGATTTGTTGGAAAGTCTTATATAGTATCTTCGGTACTTTTTGCGCTTGCGAGAAAGATTCGCGCGTTTGGTCGTTAATTTACTTTTTTGTCGGTTTTTCATCAGTTTCGCATTCAATACCGTCGATTTTTTGAATTTTCATAAGTGAAACTTGAATATTTATTGAGAAACTATCGTAAAATCGATTCAAAACAAAAATAATCGATTTTTTGGAAAGTCTTATATAGTATCTCCGGTACTTTTCGCGCTTGCGAGAAAGATGTGCGCGTTTCGCGGTTTTTAGTTGCTACCGAACTTTCATAAACAATTTAGCAATAAATTCCTCCAAAATCTCAATTTCCAACACTGCTCCTTGAAAATTAATGAAAAAACCAACGTAAAATCGATAACAAACAAAAGTGATCGATTTATCCGAAGTCTTATATAGTATCTTCGTTACTCCCAGCGCTTGCGAGAAAGATGTGCACGTTCCACTCGTTCTTCACGAATCAGGACAAATCAACGACCCCATTATATTTCGCAATCGATAAAAAACACAAAAACTGCAAACCCCACAAGTTCCCATCACGTACAAACCACTAAAAAAAAAGAACCCAGCAAACAGCACCGGAGAACCCCATAAACCGCGAGTGCTACTCTGAAATTCATAAGATGTGAAACAAGCGTATAATAGATGACGTTATGGCGTACAATCTCCATCGTAGTTGTATGTTTTTTCGAGTCGATGCTACGCGGATTCGAAGGTGGAGGAAACAGGCGAAGTAGATGGGTCGGTTCACACGAGGGGATGACGACACGCCTACCTAATGCCACGACTGCGACGAAAGCAGACAGAACCGGAACCAGAGAGTCGCTCTATCTGGTAAATAATGCAGCCCGGGGTAATGGCGCTATCTCCGCGCATCTTTTATTAAACATTCGCTCCCCCTTCCCACTTTTCCCTCCCTTCCAACCCCCCTTTCGGTTAACCTGACTGCTATTTCTTCGCACCGATCCTCATTGTCTTCACGGTGAGAACATTCGGATTACGCCACACGTGTCCGGGAAACTTTCTTATGGAAATGACCTTTATCGATTTCTAACCTTCGGCATATTTTGCCTCCTCGAAGGTGTGCTGATTAGCGTTATCATTGGGATTCGAGAAGCGCACCTGCGATATCGCTTACTCCTTCGATGCCCTCTCTTCGCCCTCCATTCATCGGGAAAAGGGAAGTTTCTGTGGTGGAGTGTTTGAAAGCGGCGAAATCAATGCTTCTGTTTGCACTGTTGAGGTTGAGTTGGAATCCGTGGTCGCAGTTTGTAGATGTTGGTGGTAGTACACGAACGTCGGTTATAATAGAGATTGGGTACTATTATTCTGGGATATTTGCTCTTAGAATTGATCAAGTATCTCGAAATCAGGATATTCTAGACATGATCGGACATGATTAGACCTGATTAAGTATGATTCGACCTTTAGCAGACATGATTTGACCTTTTCTGGCCTGATGAAGTCTGATCAGACCTAGTGAAGTATGATAAGACCTCAATCAGACCGAATTAGACATTATCAGACCATCTAGACATGATCAGGCCTGATCAGACATGATCTGACCTGATGAAGTATGATTTGACCTTCATCAGACATGATTAGATCTTTTACGGCCTGATGAAGTCTGATCAGACCTAATCAGACATGATCCGACCTAGTGAAGTATGATAAGACCTAAATCAGACCAAATTAGATATTATCAGACCATCTAGACATGATCAGGCATGATTTGATCTTGATCAGACATGATTACACCTTTTCTGGCCTGATGAAGTCTGATCAGACCTTAATCAGACCTAATCAGACATGATCCGACCTAGTGAAGTATGATAAGACCTGAATCAGACCAAATTAGATATTTTCAGACCTAGATAGGCCTAGATCGTGAACGTAACGTTCCAGTGCTCGAAGTATTCCTTGCGTCGACATCAAGGAAAGGGAAAAGAGGCTTACAATGACTGAAAGTGCGGTCGTTCGAGATAACGGCACGGATCGATGCGAGTGCTTTTGTTCGTCTTAATCTCGCAATTCCTATTTGACAATAAACTTTTCGCCACTCGAGTTATCAAGCTTAATTTCCGGGGAACATATTTTTTCTTTTGCCCCGGCATAAATCGCTGTAGAAATTTCGTAAGCAGGCCTCGCGAGGGGTAAGAGCGGCTCGACTTTGGTTATTTCACGGTCCACTCGCTCGACTCACACCCTTCGCCCGAAAAACAGCCTCCCCTTCCAAATCCATCCCCAAGAATTAATTCGAGAGAACCGTTTGGCGACCGAGTCGACACTCCCTCTTCCTTGGCTCTCTTTCTCATTTCTCCGACTGATCTTTATCCATTTAGCCGCACTTAGCTCTTGTTTGGGCAACGCTGGCTTCCGATTATTCCCGGATGGAGGTAATCTCGACTGTTTTGTCATGAAAAAACGGAAACGTCGAAGAATTAGAGCGCTCGGAGATATCGAAATCGCGCGTTGCTTTCGTCGGAGGAGCTTCTAATTCGAGCTTCAAAGCGAACTCGCCAGCAATTTCACGTCACGAAGACGAGTTCGCTTTGAGGTTGAGAATAGAGTCGCAGTGTCCAACGTAGACCGAGCGTAGAAAATTTCGGGAAGGTGTTTAATGAAAACTCACAGAGGAGAGTGTTCATTATCATCCGTGCGTTTAATGACCCTTCATCCGTCGCAGTTTTCGGGAAAAGTAAATGGAACGTACAACATTTCGTGAAATCTCTAAGCGATTCGTAATTTAATTTTAAAATAATTCAAACAGTCTTTATCACAAGAGAAACTATCAAAAATAGACGGGAAACCGATCCATTCGAATGTACAAGGTGAAAAAAGGGCTGGGGGAAAAAGCGATTTCATCGGTTCGAGGCGCCGAAGGCAATATTTTTTTTGTATCGATAACGCAAGGGTTAACCCACGCGTGTTTTTCAGTCGAAAGTTTACAAGCGTAACGGATGCCGTTTATTTTACAGAGCCGAAAAGCCATTCTTACGTACGATACTTGCGCTTATTCAACATTCAACCTTGAAAGTACTAGCGTTTCCGCTGGTTTTTATATATTCACAGTCTTATCATTAACTCGCAACTTTTTACAGTTCACTATCTAAAGACAATTGCACGTTCACCTTAACGAAAAATTCGGAAAATTACGAGACGATGCGAAGCACCAGCGTGTTTGTTACAAATTTTACAATTCATCACAGGGTTGAGTTGATTCATGGAAAAAAGGGAGTTTATAGGCAAGTTTTTAACGCAAGAAGACCTAATCAGACATGATCCAACCTGATGAAGCATGATAAGACCTTGATCAGACCTGATCAGACATGATCCAACCTGATAAAGCATGATAAGATCTTAATCAGACCAGATCAGACATGATTCAACCTGATGAAGCATGATAAGACCTTGACCAGACCTGATCAGACATGATCCAACCTGATGAAACATGATAAGACCCTTACCATACGTTATCAGACCTAATTAGACATGATCCAACCTGATGAAGCATGATAAGACCTTGATCAGACCTGATGAGACCCATCGGAGCCCAGAAAAGCCAAAAACGGGTCATTCAAACCCATCTCCGAAACGAAACTTGTTCTCAATCAACCCCCTCAACCCTACTAACACAATATTCAGTACTTGCTCCGCTACGCATGCGGATGCGAATGGCCATGTGCCGCCAAGGCCAACCCCGCCGCAGCAGCCGAAGAAGTGACTTGTGGCGCCACGGAAGGCGTCGAAACCAAATGATGGCCAAAGAAAGTGGGCCCCGCGGACGCGTAAGTCGCCGCGGGGTGATGGTAGTACCCGGGAGGCGGAGGCGGTGGCGGAGCGGCATGATGGACATGGGAATGGGGATGAGGATGAGAATGAGGATGAGGATGGCTATGAGGATGCGTAGCGAAAAGAAAAGCCGGCGCGTACGGCGTGGGATGGGGCGGCGTCGTCGGCACCGTTGGACTATTAACGTCCAACCCGGGATTCTGTTTCTTCCACTTAGTCCGCCGGTTTTGGAACCAGATTTTCACTTGCGTCTCCGTCAAGGACAGGGACAGAGCGAGGTTCAACCTCTCGCACACCGATAGATACCGCGTCGTTTTGAACTTATTTTCCAACGCCACTAACTGTTCGTAGGTGAAGGCCGTCCTCGCTCTCCGGGGCTTCCCGCCCGTGCTCCCGCTGTTGTTTTGGGAGCTCGGACAGTTTTGACCTTGGCTGGAAACTCCGCTGGTCGAGGACGAGGAGGAGCTGGAGGATTGGCGCTTTTTACCGTTGTTGGAGGTAGCGCCGTTCGGGTCCCGGGAGATCGTCGAGGTCTGTTCTTGTTCGGCGTCCCGCATTTCCACGTCGTCGTCTTCTTCTTCGTCTTCGGCGTCTTCGTCCATCTCGTCGCCTTCCGGGGTGCCTTCGTCTTCTTGGCCGCTGCTGCAAGCGAACTCGCCCCGCGAGTCTCCGTCTGCAATTTTATCAGTTCAAATCATTCTTGAGATTGCTTATCAGGAGTTGGAAGACATTTTCAATGATGATGCGTCCTTCATTACTCTTAATAATCAGTAATACTCTGATTAAGCATGATTCATACCTTACAAGGTAAGATAGGACCTTTTTAAGCATGATCCTGACCTGATGAAACATGATTCAGACTTGGCTAGGCAAGATAAGACCTTATCAGGCATTACATTACCTGATTCAACATGATTCATGTTTGAGCTTCTGAAGATAGACCTGATTGAGCATGATTTATACCTTATAAGGCAAGATAGGACCTTATTAAGCATGATTCTGACCTGATGAAGCATGATTCAGACTTGGCTAGGCAAGATAAGACCTTATCAGGCATGACATGACCTGATTCAACATGATACATGTTTGAGCTTCTGAAGATAGACCTGATTAGGCAAGACGAGACCTGATAAAGCGGGATCTAGACTTTGCTAGGCAAGATAAGACCTTATTAAGCATGCTATGACTTGATAGAACATGATTCAGGTATAATGCAACCTAATGAATGAAAAATTGATGCAATCATTCAGTCTTAGACATGAAGAGAGTTCAGCGGTCGGAGTTTTCAGTCGCGTAATACGAGATATAACGGTCAAGAGGTGGACGGCCAATCGTTCTCTCTCAATGAGCGAGAGGATATTGGAGATTCAATCAGGACGCAGATGTCCCGGGGACAGATATTCCCTGGCTCCGAACGGTCCTCGGAGTTTATCGAGGGGTGGCGGATATCTAGGTCGCTCCTTGGTGTGTGTTTCGCGTACGTGTAAAGACGCGCGCTTGTGTGGATTCACGTGCGACGCTCGCAGACAGAGATATACTTTATCCGAATTGGTACGGGCTAGTCGTCCACGGTAAGCGCGGGGCTACGAGTCCATAGGGGCGACAGATCGGGAAGGTTTACACAGTAATGGGATTTGTATCTCGTTAACGCGCTATCGTTCTTGCCCGTCTACCAAGCAGCCTTTCTCCATACCTGCTCAACTTCAATTGATTATGTCTAATTGAATCTCGCCATTCAT
Source organism: Zelostemma sp. ZL-2020 (assembly GCA_022816865.1). Classification (NCBI taxonomy): domain Eukaryota; kingdom Metazoa; phylum Arthropoda; class Insecta; order Hymenoptera; family Platygastridae; genus Zelostemma; species Zelostemma sp. ZL-2020. Next base: position 8,797 of record JABFQM010001279.1, read on the forward strand.
ATGGTTTTGTTTAAAAACGGTCGGTTCCGAAGGTTTGGAATGGCTCTATTTCATTCGCGAAAGGCGAATAATTTTTTCTTATTATCCACTCCCGTATCGCTTACAAGGCGTCTCCGGTGAACTCCGTAATGGGATTTATATCTCGTTAACGCGGGATACAATTTTCTTCTTTCCCGCGTCACGCGGCTTCCAGCCTCAGCGCGGAGAAATTCGATCTTACGGGATTACATAAATCAGATCCCCTTAATTTTATTTTAAAACACTTTCGGACGTACGGGAATGGAAAGGGGAAGATTTTAATCGTGGCTTTTTCTTGACAAAAGTTATGGTTCGACAAATCCGAGTATTTGTATTCAGGGAAGCGACGTATTTTCTCATTCCGACTATTGTCGCGTTCGCGTCGCATTATTCGAACATTTGCTCTCTAAAGACTTCAATTCCGCGTTCCGCCTGTCGCTCAAAACTACCCCTGGAGACCTTTCCCGAGGACGAGACGCTTATGTCATGAAGACTCGTGAGGGAAGTGCCGCTTCTCAAAGGCAAACACTCGATACCGCAAAAACTATTAAACGCGCCGCATTCTTCTTTTGTAATCGGATGGAAAAGCAAATAAACCCGATGTTGGTGCCGAATTTTTATTCCGGAATCAAAGAACTTAATCCTGCCGAAGAAATTGATATGCTAATCACTTTGAACCACGCAAATTTTAATCCCGATTCGCCCGAACGCTCCCCTGAGTTGATAAAAGACTCGGCCGAACGGAACGAATTAGAAATCCGGCTCGAAGGACCAATCACCGATACAACGGAGAAATTAGAGCTCTGATATTTCGAGGATTCCGAAGTAACGTTTAATTCGCGAAGGAGAAAAAAATCCGGGTAGCGAAAACGCAGAGGGAGCGCTTGGGAAAGTCATTGTAATGCAGAAGAGCCAATTTTCTGGGCCGCTTGACGCGATGCGACGCGATACGAGGCAATGCCGCGCGATTATCATAACAACCGACGATATTATTCCGACGGAGGCGTCGACGCAAGCGAGCACAAGTGCCAGGCGATCCGGATTTCGACGTTCGCAGCGTTCCCCTCTTCTCCAGCCTCCCTACTTGATGCACTTTTAATGGGAAAAGCCACGAATACTGGCCAAGATTGATGGTTCGACGTGGCAATTACTATTTTGCCGCGATATTTGTCCGAAATATCTCATCATTTTTCGTTTATCGATTGATTTCCGGTTGAAACTGAATAAATGTCCGCGAATAGCTCTGCACAGCTCGGATTTGCGCGATCAGCGGAGAAGAGGCAATCCTGTCAAATGTCTAATCTTAGAACGAGGAAGACGCGCGAGGGTCGAGGACGACCGAGATGCAAAAAAAGTACTTCCTCTTAAAAGCGAACCGTTTATTTACATGACTCTTGGGACAAATTATTACCCGGAATTCCTTTGTTTCTTGCGTCCGCGGTTGGATCGGGCGAACTTTTTACGTTTTTAAATGATACTAAAGCGGAGTTTCGGGATTAAGGAGACGAGGAACCGTTTGGCGATACGTCGGGTACGCTTTTATCTTTCTAATGCTTCGCGGAACGCATTTCTACTTCGTTTTATCTACAGCAATCGGAAATCCCGCGGTCATTCTGTTCCGGCGGAGAATTTGGAAGCAAAATTTTGCGGTTCATTTCTAAATTCGTTGAGAGAAGCGTCGGAAAAATTTATCTTATCTGCAAGGTCATTCGCTGAACACGGAACACGATTGATCTTTTATTTCCGGCGTGGTTCGTTCAATGAATTAATTTTTCCTGAACTTCTAGACTTGTTCTTCCTAAAAAAATCATTCGGAGAATGATTGAGAATGAAAATTTAAACCTTTGTGTATCAAATTGCGCATTTTGTAAGTTCAATCTGAGTCAGAAGATATTTGGAAACGAAAAAAAGCGCGTCGCTTCGCCCCAGCTTTCCCCACAGTGTCAGTTTCGAAGTACTCTCCAAATTTGAATCAGTAAAATTTTCACTATTTCACCAGCGCTCCATTTCCGGCTAGTTTCTCCTTTTTTGCTCCGGGATAATCGAAATAAGATAGTGCAAGTGCGCTCTTTGTACCAGTGGTGATTGTGTACGATACTCAAGAAACAACTGACTCCGATGCAGAAAAATATATATCCAAATATAGGTCCAAGACGTATCTCAGTTTCGAAGTACTCTCCAAATTTGAATTAGTAAAATTTTCACTATTTCACCAGCGGCTCATTTCCGGCTAGTTTCTTCTTTTTGGCTCCGGAATAATCGAAATAAGATAGTGCAAGTACGCTCTTTGTACCAGTGATGATTGTGTTCAAAACTCAAAATATAGATCCAAGACGTATCGCCCAAAACGCTTCGAAGCGTTCCAGGAATTCACAGAAACCAGAAGATTCTGTCCAGAAACCAGCAGAAATGTTCGCAAATTCACGGCATTTCGTCTCGTTCGTAAACAGAATCTCAGGTAGCCGTGAAAATCATGAAACTCAAAGAAAAGTTCGGTTAGCATGCACCTCCTGAAAGCAAAAAAAACCAGGGCCAATCGCCGTCCTCGACATGCTCCAAAAACTAGCATTCCAACATCGAATTTACCTTCATGAACGCTTCCAGAGCGACGCCTCCGACACTGTTGCAGCCGGTGCCGAACGGGCCGTCCCCCGGTGAATTTATTCGGGTCCAAGATATTTTCCACGGAGAAAGCGAGTCCTCTCTTCGCGGACTGCACCGCGTTCGTAGTGGTAATGTTTCCAGAAGACGCGGTAGTCCTTGAAACCTGGGTAGAAGCCGTCGCCAATTGCCCAGGGCCGAGGAACAAAGAACCCGATCCAGGTTGAACTCCGTTTTGAACACAAGAAAACGGATGCAGCGCGCTTCTCCCCAAAGGGTGCAAGTACTGTTCTTCCAAGCACCTCGAAGACGCGGTAAGGTCAACAGGACTACTAGGGTTACTGACGTCGGTCTCCCTACAAACAACGACCTCCACATCGACATCCTCTTCCTCCCTGTTCGCCCTCTCCGGCCCATCCGCATCTTCATCTTCCTCTTCATCTTCCTTCCCGGAAACTATCCTTTCATCCAGAGAAACCTCGTCATCGTCGTCCTCCTCGTTCTCGGTTTTACCCAAACTCTTTTCCTTATCTTCGTCCGCTTCTTCGTCCTCGAGATCCGAGCGGAAAGACGTGGACCTCAGGTGGTCGTACCGCACGAAAGGGTCCCCGGTACGGACCTGAAGTAACACGTGTCGCCTCTCCTGGTAAGGTCTGTGAGGCGCTTCCGCCTCCTCGCCGAGAACTGGTCCAAGAGGAGGCATCACCTTGCCTTCCTGCATGCTCCAAGGTCCTTTACCTGGCCTGCGGCACTCCTTTCTCTGCCATCCCTCTCCGATGAAAGAACACACGAGATATACGATTAGGTCCTTCGAGCCGGATCCAACATTCGCGATAGTCCGCACTGCACCATCGAAAGAAAAGCCGCCACTCGCTATTTTCTCGCGGCGTGTCCCGGCGTCACTCCGCTAATGAGTACGCGCAGCTCATCGCGTGGTGGTGGCAGCCATGGAAGCCCTTTCTCGAGTCAAAGTGCCTGCGCTCTATAGAGCCATGGATGAACTGAATAAGTAGTATATCGCGGTATTATTAGACGACCGAACAGGCAGCTCGGAGTGGGGGGAGAGCGTCGGTGAGTGGAGGATGGAGACGCCCAACGAAGGCGTGGCTCGGCGTCTACACTACTCCGGGGTTGGCCAATCGTTGACGCCGCGTTCGGCTCGATCGCGTTTCACTCTCGGTGCTTCTCTTTTCTCGATCGTTTCAGGAAAACGCTGTATTGCGGGTAGGGATGCTCCGGTGTGTGTATACACGAGCAACGATCGGACTGGCTAAAGTGGTTTGTCTTTGATTTAGCCGACGCCGCCAACGGTTTCGTCGATAGAGTAAATGCTTCCATCTTTGTAGATTGCTGATGAGAGGTAGGGGGGGGAGGGTGCGCGAGAAAACCGTGGTAATAGCGGAGGCAATAATCGGCGGCGCTGCGATCAACGCAGGGCGCGCCACCGTGCACGGATATTGTTTACCCGACCATTTAGGTAATTGCTGGCCTACCGCCCGCCTGCCAATCGAACGCACGAGCGGATGAGCTCGCGACACTGCTTTCCCCTCCTTCCATCGTTAGCGAATTAGCCGCTGCAAATGGTACCGAGTATAATGGCAAATTTCGCGCTTTTTCGGCATGTTTGGGCTTCGCGGTCGAATAATTTGGAGTCGCTAACGAGGAATTATGGGAAGCATAAACAAATGGGTCGGTGGAAAAAATGTACGGATCATTGTGGGCAATTACGCGGCTCTTTTTTGGTAGAATGCATTTTCAATGGTCTGATGACCCACCTGCATCGGGAATGGATTCAACCCCCGGTTCTCTTAATAGTTCGGTAGACTTGCACGAACAGCACCTAAAAGGGGAGTCAAGCGTAGAGATCAAGTAGACCATCCGTGACCAATTTGCGTCCTCTGTCCCGGCCCATCCCACGTGTCGTCTTTTCCCCTGCCAAAAGACATTTGTCACCGGCGCGGAGTGACCGAGAAGACATCTCGAAGTAAAAAACACGCAATTGGTTCTTTGTTTTGCGAGAAATCAGGCCCAAAACAGGCCAGACTAGATTCGTGGAGCTCGGAAGATGAAAAGATCGATTAAAAAAGCGGGCATTGGACGAGAGAAGAAAGAAACGCTCGCTTGGTGAACACAACTACCCCAAAGTTTCACGCCTATCTGGGCCCGCATACCGCCACCTATCACAGCATGATAATTGGCCAATTAAAACGCGCCAGGAGCGCTCGAGTTACTTGCCATCCGATAATTATACGCTATCGCTGGCGGACCGCTCGCGTATCCACGCGACGAGATGAAGCGAGACAGAGCGAGGGTGGGGTGTTAAAAGAGGGGATGCCGCTCGTTGAATCGACTATTCAGATTACGCGGCTTCGAATTCCATGGCTTGTCTATGCTTTTGTGTTTGTATAGGGAAATCAATGACCAAAACGCGCTCCATCATCTTACCTCTCTTCAATTATTTTCCATATCGATCTTTTGGAAATGTGTTCGAGGAAACATAGAAATTCGGAAGAAAGATGAAGAAAGAGAATGCAAATTCTGGAATTCAGGACGTGGACGTGGCGAAAGACCATATAGTTGAGAAAAGAATCCGGCTCGAAGGACCAGGGATGAAAACAAGAGCACAACGGTAATGTATTCGAGGAAACATAGAAATTCGGAAGAAAGAAAATGCAAATTCTGGAATTCAAGACGTGGACGTGGCGAAAGACCATATAATTCGGAGAATCCGGCTCGAAAGACCATATAGTTAAGAAAAGAATCCGGCTCGAAGGACCAGGGATAAAAACAAGAGCACAGCGGTAAGTAAAGGTAAGTGAAAAAGACAATACTATAATTAAGAATGGATGGATGATTGAGAAATAGTCAAGATTCGAGAATGCAGCTTTGCAAACACGCGTCGACAGTCGGGAAGACGGTGGAAAGTTCCAAAGTGGCCGATATAACGGCAACAACCTCATCAATTCCCCGACAAGTGATCTCTCCCCGTTATCTCGCAGCCGCTCTGTAGCCATTCGCTCGGTCAACGAGCGTAACAGCGAATAATCCTCGCAGCAGGATGCGTTTGTCAAACTTGCCGCTAAGGATGATGACGATAATGAGCAGCGGCAGAGATCGTAAGAGCCATTACGCAGTGGATAATTCGGTGTCGAACAAGCAATTTCGAGGGGAGTCTTCGCGAAAGAGCGAATAGGACCCCAAGGAGGTGATTACGTCGGCTCACACATGTGCGTTTGGACACATTTACACATATATCAATACGACGTCGTATTAGATACGGGGGTGACACGGAGTGAGCTGCTGGTATCGCTTACGCGTTATTATTACAGCGATACGACACGCTACGGTGTTACCCGTGACCTCCCATGGGGTCCGCGATATCATATACAATGAGTCGCTGCCAACTGTCACGGCCCGAACCGGGGAAATCCGCCTGGCCGTGCTTTATGGCGCGTCAAATTAAAAGATTCTCTCTTAAACGCGTGAAAAAAGCGCCGATCCTTATGCAGAATTTGAATATTCGGACACTTAAAGCTTTATAATGAGTGATCGGGGTAATGATACGACTAATGGCGTGAACATTCACAGATGTCCGGGATTCGCTACGTTGGAATCGTTAAATGTGGAAAATCCACGGGGGAGATACCAGACGAGATAACAACCATGAACTTTAACTACACTCAGAATCCGGCTCGAAAGACCATATAATTAGGATGAGAATCCGGCTGGAAAGACCATATAATTCGGATGAGAATCCGGCGGGAAAGACCATATAGTTAGGAAAAGAATCCGGCTCGAAGGACCAGGGATAAAAATGCGAGCAGAACGGCGATATATCACGAGCAGGGATCTCTATTTCCCGAATATATGACAGTGTCGAGTGTAAAGCTTAGCCGCGCTCACATAGCTAAACTAATTGGTTAAATCTGTTGGGCCGCATAACTGGAAGGCTAATTGGGTGATTTCCTGACAAATTATATCTACCTCGACGACGAGCACGCCTACTCGGTAGTGGGTCCGTTTGTCACTTGATGCCACGAGACGCGTGACGTCCTCGCAAAGAAAAGCCGAGCCTCAAAGTGTCCGAGTATATTCGCGCCTTCTGCGATTCGTTCCGAAGCCACCGAAAGTCTTTCGCTTTTCCCCGACGCGAGACGTCTCGGAGTATTTTTAAGGTGACGTGACGCGAGCCACGATACGCCTCGTCATTAGCTCTACGCATTTAAATGAGTCGTTTGCTAACGCCTCTCGGCTCGTTATAGAACTCGAATTCCATCTTGGGATGGTCCTTCGAGCCGGATCGTGATTCAAAGTGGACGGTCCTTCGAGCCGGATTTCTAATGGAATCTTTAGAAAATAAAGACGAATGAGGGCTGGACGCAGGACGAATGTGGAAATAAGTAAGAAGAGAAGGGCGCTCGTGTGTGGGCACTTCGTAGTCGATCACCTCGGCTCGCCGGCCCCTCCGGCGCCTTTAAGGCTTCCGCGCCGATGGATAGGGTGACATCTCATTAGGGAGACAAATTGCTTTACCTCTCCACACGCTCAGCCACTATGTAACAACGTACCTGTTAGAGCGAGAAAGAGACGGAGGAAGAGAAAAAGAACGAGCGCTATAGATAGACGACGCGCTCCCCCACGTTCCCTTAGACGCGTGTGCATTCGAGAGCGGATTCACTCGGGCGAAAAATTATAAGTCGGAGATACCAGGGAAACAATAATTAAACCCCGGTACGGCGATAGTTGCGACTGGACGACGAGACGTTTACGCAACGCTCCGGTAATTGGTCTGAATTGCGTGGAATCATAACGATCTTTTTAATTGGACGTCTCAAGATGGAATAACAGTTTCAACTATTGGTCCTTCGAGCTGGATACCTTGATTACGCTGGAGCGTTTGGAAATACTGAAAAAGCGTGGTGTCAGAGATCGGTCCTTCGAGCCGGATCCTTGAAAACGGAACACTCGGTAATGGAGTAGCTTTCTCCCAAATTTCACGCACAAGGAATCATCGTTCATAGCGATCTCGGGTCTGGAGAAGAAGAAGCACGGTGGCCGAAGTAGCTGGCGTAAAATTGGTCATAAATCGTGGCAATTTCGGCATGACGGATTTCGGCTGCACGCGCCAACCTCGGCTCCTCACAAAGACGCCCCTCTAATACGGCGTGCCGCGCACGCGTGGGTATTGAATTAATGTAATCGACTCTGAGCAGCGATTAAACAAAGGGCGAAAATTCAGCAGCGAACCTCTTACCAACGCTACCTCCGATTTTCAAAAGCCCAGAGTTCTTGGCATGAACCGAATTGCCTCGGCTGTTCTTTGATAAGCGCTGATAAAATGATACCGCGTATTTCGTAGGTTTAAGCTGGGACACAGACGATTGACCTGCGCGAGTGTTTGTTGTTCGCAACGCATTCGCGCACGCGGTCCGCCAAGCAACGTTGGTGGCCACGGTGGGGTAGCTGGATGGCTGGTTTGTTCGTTGAATGCGGTTTAATATTAATGGGGACTGATGATAAGCAGCGCAAACAAGCGTCGAGTCTCCCGGGAGAGATCTGCCTTCTGTTACCCGCGTGCAGTAGGGCGATACACGGCGGCGGTGTATATAAACCCCGCACCGCGCGCCGCACTTCGCCCAATACTTCCACGCTCTTGACGCCCCACGATCGGCCGAAGCTTCGGCTGTATAGGGCCAGCACACGCGAAACGAGAGCTCGATGAGTTGATGATTATCCGGTAAATTAAAACGATCGTTACGCCACGGGCTTTTTTATCCACAGCCCCGTTTCTCACTTACGTTTTATTTTGTGAACATTGTATTTGAACCTTTTTTTGTTAATTAAGTAACTTATTTATAAAGAAGAAGAATCGCGCACTTTTTTCTCACAAGCGTCAAAAGGTGATTCGTAGTATATAAGACAATTGAAAAAGTGTACGTAATAATCAATCACACGCGATTAAAATTGGAAGAATGTAAAAAGATCCTATTTTCATTAATAAACTCAGTGATGAATAAACAAATGGATCCTTAGTTTGTTAATGAAAAGTAGCAAGAATGTTGAGAAATCTTGGGTTGGGTTAGGTTAGGTTAGGTGGATAAATCCGCCTTGTTTACGAAATCGCGCACTTTTTTCTCACAAGTGTCAAAAGGAGATTCGTGGTATATAAAGCAATTCAAAAAATTACTCCACACAGCAAAAAATATACGGGAAACTGCGAATTCGACTATTGTATACGATTATTATTGCAAAATATCGCGATTCGGGTTCAATAAACAATGTCTAAAAATAAGAACAATAATTCACGAGAATAATAACATGAAAAAGACGCGCGTGTAAACCCGAGCGTTATAAGAGAGAAAAACATCTCGGGATAAAGATAGACTGCGTGTGTAGTCACGGAAAGCGAGAATGAAATGTCCGTAATGGATATACTGTCGGTCTAATTAAAATACCGCTCAACTCCATGATATTCTCATTAACGGCTGGCGATGGAAAATTTGTCCGAAGCAAAAGGCGAGGGAAAAAGAACAAACGAAATTTCGAAATAAGCTTTTTCCTCCTACACGGAATAACATTAATTACCGATGAAGGAGCAGGAATTTGAATGATTAATCAGCGCGTAATTGGCGAAAATGGTACTCTTTCCGAGTGATCGTAGCAAAGTGTCAATATTGATGAGGGTCTTGATGCCTGAGGGCTTTAAGGAGCCAGTCGAATTATTTCCCGTGGCCCTTTTAGGCTCTGAATTGGCACAAAATGCTCCCTTTTTTCGAGCTTGAATCAATAGCGAAGCCCGTTTCGCAATATCGCTCCAGGCGGGCACTGATTATTCTCGATGTTAAATCGCTAATGTACGCGGTTACCGCTTATTACATTATCTACCCGGAAAGAGCAAATATTGACGCGCGTTAGGGTCTAGGGTGAAGTTAAAAGGATATGATTGCCGCAACAACTTATTTTCCATTTATTATACGCACTTCATCTTCAACCTTCGACAAATCTCGGAGAAATTCATATCTGGAACCACTCTCGAGTTGGGATCCGGCTCGAAGGACCATAGATTACCCATAAATTACGAAATGAGACAAACTAGGTTCGGTTTGGTTAGGTTAGGTTATCTCAAGAGAAATTCAAGATTTGTTATATATTACGAATGCACTTATAACACTTGTGAGAAAGAAGTGCGCGACTCTGCTAATTCACTTCTTATACATATTAAATTTGTCTTAAGAATCAGTCTGTTTCTTTATTGCTCCATTCACATCTGCACCAACTTCTGAGTTGGGATCCGGCTCGAAGGACCATAGATTACCCATAAATCACGAAATGAGACAAACTAGGTTTGATTCGGTTCGGTTTGGTTAGGTTATCACAAGAGAAATCTAAGATTTGTTATATATTACGAATCCACTTATAACACTTGTGAGAAAGAATTGCGCGATTCTGCTAATTCACTTCTTATACATATAAAATTTGTTTTAAGAATCAGTTTGTTCCTTCATTGCTCTATTCACATCTGCGCCAACTTTTGAGTTGGGATCCGGCTCGAAGGACCCTGAACGACCAATAAGTTACGAAATAAGACAAACTAGGCTAGTTAAGGTTAGATCGGCTTCCAGTGCGTCGGTAGAGGATCACACCCACTATCACAGACACATTCCCACGTCCCTGTACCAAGCCGCAATACGTGGAGTCAAGTGTTTGCTCGTCAAATTAGAAAACGATCGGCGAGCGTCTACTCGACGGACCGCGCTTCGATGCCAAAGGGAATCTCATCGCCCAGCATCCCCAAAGAGAGAAAAAGCATCGAACGGGCTCCCAAAAACAGATCAATTTTCAGCTTCGATTTTTTTTCAAGAACGCTGCAAAAGCTTTCGATTCGCAGCGAGATCATGCATACGTAAAATTGCGTGCGTTAAGGGAAAGCGGGAAAACAGGATCGAGAGAGAAAGAGGGAGTGACGAACGAAGCTCATATCGTATTAATAGGCAATCCGGGCAGCTGAGGAGTGTCATAAACTCAAACCCCTAATACTTGCCTAAACTACCTCGGTTAAATAATGAAATCCCTAGTTCCCTATTCCCCCCTTTATCAACCCCTCGCCTTCTTCTGTCTACCGCCCCCGCCCCCCCACCCAGTATTTCCGGGATTCGGCTTGCGTTCCCTTGACAGTTAACGAGCTCACCTTTTCGAGTTGGCAAAGTAACTATGCGCGCCACTTAACTAATTATAAGTGCTCTTGTCGCCGCCAAGCTTCTTTGTTGAAGTTACATGTGCGCGGATCGTTCCACTCTGACTCGCTAAGTCACGTTTAACGTTCATCACAGCCTCTCATGTTCCAACTACCTTCTTCTCGTGCAAAATTCATACTTAACCTCCTATTTATCACACCTTTTCATGTTATCAGGTCTTATCATGGCGCATCATTACTTATTTGCTCTGATTTAGGTCTTATCATGACTGGTAAGGGTTGGTAAGGTCTGATAAAGGTCGCATCATGCTTGATCAGGTCCGAGTAAGGTCATAGAAGTCCAGGATCACGTGTTATCAGGTCGAAATAATGATTTCTAATCCAGTGCTTTCGATGCGAAGAAGTGTATCGATCAAATCAAACTCTTCCACCTGATTCTCCCCAATTCCCGAGCAATTCCTCGACGGCAATATCAACCAATCATCCACTATCATATCCCTCCGTATAAAAATCATCCTCACATCCTCCGTATCCCGAGACAAATGACCGTGCATCGATATATAGCGCCTGTAAGGCGTAGCCAATCGGGCGTATCGCTTCGAAACGCGAGAAACGGGCTTTAATAATTGGACGACGCGGGGATCGATGTGCGCTAAGCGAGCGTGCGACCTTTTCGTTTTAGCCGTCCCGATCCCCAAGGACGGCAGAAGTCGACGGCGCGGCTTTCTCCCCCGCTTTTTTCTTTTTTTTTCTTAAACCCTACACACATACAGATCGAGCGGGTAATCGTTACGACGGATAAGAGCATCCAACGGCCACTCCTCGTTTCCCTTCCGCTCATTGAAAAGCTATTCCGCCGTCCTTCTGTCTTGTCGACCTCTTCTCGGAAAGCTTGGAATCCTATCAGATTCCTCCGAGCCTTCTTATCTAAACGGGATTCTAAGTAGCGGGAAGGATCCGATGAACCGGAACGGTCAGGATTTCGAATGCTTTCATTCTTCTACTCTGTTTATCGATGCTCTTCACGTTTCGTTTTGTTATGGGACTTAACGATTGTCGAGGGTTCTATTCTGGTCTCATCATTGCTAATCAGCTTGATTCATTTTGATCTGGGTCTTATTCAAGCTTGTCCGATATTGGGCCCTATTGTAGAGGTCTTATCAGCTCGTGGGAGGTAAAGTCAGATAAGATCTTGGACCATATCGGATGTTAACTTCCTAGACCTGATTTGGGTTACTTATTTACTCTGATGCAGGTCTTATCAGAACTTGGAAGGTCTGATCAGGTCTGATTCAGGTCCTATCATGTCTTATATGACCTGATTCAGGTCTTATCATGCCTGATATGACCTGATTCAGGTCTTATCATAACGGTTCAGGTTTGATAAGGCCTGATTAAGGTCTAATCAGCTCGTGGAAGGTAGAGTTTGACCTTGAGTCAGATAAGATCTTGATAAGACTTGAATCATATCAAAAGTCAACTATCTAGACCTGATTTGGGTCTTATCAAGCTCCACCTAGCATCAGGCCCATTTACAACGGTCTTATCAGCTCATATACAAAAAACTACACCTGGCATTGATAAGGCCTGATTAAGAGTTAGGTAAGACCTAGATAAGACCTGAATCAAACCTAAATTCAACTTGCTGGACCTACTTCGGGCCTGATTCATGCCTGCTGGGCACAAGGCCCATTTTAATGGATTCCCTTGGAATATTTCCGAGATAAATGATCACCGTATGAATGTTTCATCAAATTCAGAGATGAATTACGGAGGACAGGTACTTCCCGAGTCCGTCGAAAAACTCGGCACGGAAATCGTAAAGAGCTCGACGCCTCGGTCCTCCTGGACAAATAAGACGTCCCGACGTCTCTCATTCATACCGCGAAAACCGTCGTCGCAGCGTGTCAAATAATAATTCCCGTTTAACCGACTCGGCTAATAATAAAAGCTGCCTCGAAGGCATAATACGTGGGCGCAGTCGCGAATGAACACCGCGACACACTTAAAGGCTGAAGTCAATTTGCTGCGGAATGTTTTAGGGACACGCGCGACACTTATTCATTCGATTCTTTGGAGAATCTCGTAATTAGACGGCTGATTCCGCGAGGATCGTCGCAAGGGGAGCCGAGCAGTCTGAGCGCACCGGAATCTGGGGATCACGTGTCACTTCGCCCGAGCTTTTTTGCCCGAGAAAAAAGGAAGGAATAAATATGCGCGCTGAAAGTCAGGGATTCGGTAGACGAGCTCGGATTTATTTTAAACAGTTATGGAGAATTACCGATAAATTACGGAATAAGACGAACTCGGTTCGGTTCGGTTCAGTGCGGTGCGGTGCGGTTCGGTTCGGTTAGATTTTGAACAAAAGAGTTTGAAACAGTTATGGAACGCGATATCCGGCTCGAAGGATCAACCAAACACCGATTCGTTTCTCCGTCCGCGAATTCTTCGTAGAATTCGGTGAGGAGGAAGTGACCTTCCGGCGACCTTGACCGGACTCCGAGAAGTCTCCCAATTAAGAGTCCCCATCGATCATGGTTTCTTCGTCGCTTAATGAATCATCCGACGCTGTTTATTCCGGCAGTTTTCGCCTTGGGCGCGGGAGTAATCCCGAAACTTGGACCCGGAGCTTTTAAATTGCCATACGATGTTATTCACACGCGTCGCTAAATTTTAATCTAACCTAACCTCCGGGCGGCTTCGGGAAACTTTTTATTCACCGGGCGACACGTATGAGCGAACACAAGTGTCGCTCGTGTAACCGACTCTGATCCTCTCAGAGGAACCGCGACGCCTTCGGCGAGAGCGATCTACAAAAAAAACCGGAAAGTAAGGAATGCGAGGTCAAAGGGAGAGGATTTTTCGAAGCCTCGCATCCGGAATCCTCGGCGTTTCGGCCGGAGAATAAGACAAAGAGGTAAATAGATCGTCGGGGGGGGGGGGGGGAGGGAAAGGCAAAGTCTCAGAGGGTAGGTATTCGAAAATTCCGTTAAAAGTATTTTATAACGCGCAGGGAGTGTGTGACTTCCCATCGGACTTTGCGGCGGTCCCAGGGCCAAGACCCAACACTTCCAAAAACGCCGTGTGTTTTCATTTATTCCTTTCACATATGCTCATGACTAACAAAGGATTAAATGGGTTGCCGTTTGGCTTACTCTACCTCGGAAAGGCCCC
>JABFQM010001280.1:0-22761 GCA_022816865.1 Zelostemma sp. ZL-2020
AAAAGGTATCGCGCAAAGCCAGATACAATGAGCTATAGGTACACATTTCTGTGTATAGACGGAAGCCAAGATCATTGATTACTCAGCGATGGCGTCTAAAATTTCACCCTCCTTGCATTGCTGATGAAAGCGGCAAACAATAACAAAAATTGTTTGTTTTCCAAATATAATGAATATTGAAAAGGTTCGTAATTTAAGCGCGGTGATATTCACTTGAATTAATTATTGTTCGTGAATAAGCATTACAGCTAATTAGACTGGTATTGAACGAGGTTTAATCAGATACAAATCCCGGTTGAATAGAATTTGGATTAGTTGCATAACAATAAGATGCTTGTGCAGAGATGATAATTTCCGTCACATCGAATCAATATAATGGCGATTTAATATTTATGTTATCGATGACGTAAATGCAATGTTTGGTGAACCTTATCGAGAGATCATCATTTATGGAAAAGAACCGTTCATTATTTATTATTTGATTTAAGTGCGGTCTCTATTTTTAATGTGCAATTTTATTTCCGATGCGATATTCTTTTCATGATACAACTCTATTGTTATGTAAAATTCGAAGCTTGAAATCATCACATTTCACATGGAAAATAGCTCAGAAACGTTGAAGGGCAAAATGCGTTCAATCATTGTGAACGTTACGACGGTAAAACAACTATTCCGGCTCGGCGATAGATCTTAAAAATATCCCACGTGGAAAGCGAGCTAGCCGAGCTCTGCTGCTTGATATTTCCGCTTTAATACCAGGATTTTCTGAAATGAGTCCTCGAAACTCTTAAGCTCGGCCCATACAAGTCCATGAAGCATTATGCTCATTGCAAGAAGTTTACAAGCTTCGCCGTGACATCAATGGTAACGGTCGAAACTTTAACCACAGCGTATTAAGTTCCCGCGCCATGGTGTAGTGACTTTAAAGCTATACACTTGGATTGTCACATTTCATTCCTTGCTTCCTTTCACAAAGCATTTCATTGTGGGTGATTTTGGTATACAAATGAACTCATTGTCTATGACATGCAAGTGTCGTAATTTGCCATGAATTCTTTCTACCTTTTCCTGTAAACTGGTTCTTCTGATTAAAAGTAACTTTATAGCTAAATTCGACGTGTCTTTGTCTATACTTCACGAATTTTTGGAAAATCAGAATTCTTTTTCTACCGAGTTTGAGTAAAATCTTCTTCGTGTTGTCGATGTCCAAAGTTTTACTCTTCTTCTTTTTTGCAAGAATGGAAGAATAGTTGGGATCTGATTAATCCTATTTGTATTGAATCAAATCTGACCGTGTCTAATTTTAACTGACCATTCAGAAAATGATAATTTCATCAGATTTGATGGAGTATGACCAATGCAGATACAGTGGCTTACAACACTATCATATGATTTCAGTTGATCCCATCTTGATTATTTCTAGTTAGAATGTGGAAAAATATATCTGCAATCCCACGCTTTAATCGCGCTTTAAAATTAGAAAAGTTAACGACGAAAACCAGATGCGCGCTTGGAATAGAAACGGTAAACTCGCAGGCATTTCAATGATAATCGCGTTAGGGGATTACGAACTCATTGAGAACTCTTGTTTATTTTGGCCAACGTTCCCTTGGTACATACTTGCTTTGTTCCGCGGCAATTGCAGTCGTTAATTGGCTATAGCCAATAAAGCGCTGATTATCCTTTCTTGCAGATTCAGCAATCCGGAACTACAGTTCTGTTTCGGTGTGGGTTTATGCAGGTTTGTTGTACATGGGACAGCAGGGTTATAGATGTGCGCATGCCGCCTCAAAATTCCTGCGGAGACTGTGTACGACGTGACTGTAATGTCAAAAGACCGAACGTACTCACTTCGTACTTGGATATCGGCATTTTTTACCTCACATTTTGGTGCAAATGGTCGAAGGGGAAATTGTTCTCAAGCTTTTTAAGGATTAAACATTATCTTATGCATTATTTTTCTGCTTACATGCACGCAAAGTGAATTTAAAAGCTCTAATTTTATAATTCTAGAACTCTCACAACACTTGGTTCTAGTGCTTGGAATTCTGATTAAGGTCTTATTTCTTCTCTTTAAGTTTTGATGATTCTGGAGGAAATTGTCTTGAAATTGCGCAATTCGTCAGTTTAACTGTGAAACCTGTCTTTGTAAACCTTCCATAAAGAAGCGTGCAAATTTTTCCAGTAAAATATAGCCGCTGTTATTTTTCCGTCCCCGTAATGAAATCATTAAGAGCGTCATATTTAAATGCCTCGTTTGCCTGAGCCATCTCATTTTCGTTCATAACCCTCCGGGGAAACCAAACAATTGGCCGGGTAAAAATGCAAGGGTTGAAGATCCAAACGTCTCTCAAAGACGCGTTCTTCATTTGTACGGAGTTGGGTAAAAGAATCTCTCTAAAATCCCACAATTATTTTATTTATGACTCCCGAACTCATGCTGCGGAAATGGAAAAAATATACTTCCATAAATCATTTCCAATTGGGATCTACAAAGAGAGCGTTTAATCATCATCGTTAAAAAAGGTGGTAAAATTTACGATCGTACAAGGCGAGTTCAACGGATCAGGCGCCCACTTCATTGTTCACTTCAAGAATGGACGAAGCTCCATCGTTATAATCAGTGGCTTCCGGTTTTATAGAATTATCTGACCATCAATCACGATGTGCCATTGGCGTGTAGATACGCAGAGCACGCATATTCGCGCATGTGCATGATTCAGGTACGCTAATGAATCATCCCCGCCGGAAGCCTTCGTTCCTAACGAAGATGCCATCGCTGTAAGAAATTCCCCAGCTTCTCCATTGTACTTTAGGCTTCTGGAAGGTTTATTTATTATATATAACAACTTGAATTTGCCTTACATCAGATTAGTTTCAGTCTGTAGTCTTCGCATAACAAAAGTGCAGTTACCCGAGTAGAATTAGGGGCACAATCAATATATAATCAGACCATCTCCAATATCTCATGTATTTATTATCTTGATTAGATTTTGCAGCGTTGAGTATTTCTGTATACTTACCAAGATAACATTATCTGATTGAACAGTTATTTTAAACTCTATAATGTTACGTTTTCAAGTAATGTGTGGAGTTTATTAAGGATTTTGTATTTTACAATAATACTTTACGGTAAATGATAAAAGGGAATTAATGGAGATATAACATTTCAACGTCTCGAAGCTTTCTACGAAATTTGTCCCCTTTTTGTTGCAGGTAAGACTGCAGAACGTTACTTGATACCGTTTTCTTTCCTCGCAGGATCCGGTAAGTCGAGACTCATTTCCGTTTATTATCCTCCGCACATTTACCACTCTCAAGTGTATCTGTGTATATCTTGGCCAAATCCTCCTTCGCCGCTGTCTTATTTTCTCTTCGCGTGCCGCCATTATTCCGTAAGCACCGTCAAAATCCCTCGTGAAAAGTGTATTACTCTCGTAAAGAACGTTTTGTCCGAGGCATGGCTAACAATTTCCCCAATTACTTCCGCTTCCGTAGAATCTTACTTTCCCGGCGCGTTCGACGATGGGGTCGATGCGTCTTTTTATTCACCCGGTATCGGCCGTTCTTACATTCAAATATCGAGGAGGTGCTTTCTTGAAAGGTATTTCACGCTCAAGAAAACACTCATCTGAAGGTATAAGCTCCGCAGTTCGGCACCCTTTTGACCTTTCTTTACTGCAGTCATTCAAGCGGTGGAAAAGCAATCGATCAGGAATTGCTCTGTGATTGATATTTTTATGAGATTGTTAAAATTCATAAATTTTAAGAGCCTTGAAATATGATGGTTATGATTAGAGCGGCAATGACTGCAGATAATCCATTTTTTACGCTTATTCGTCGTTCTTACTCAAGTATGAATTTGGAATTTAATCAGATTTAACAATTATTGAATTCAATTTATCAGGATAATAAATGACAAATTTTCTAAATGAAATGATTCAACATGTGAAAATATTCTGTTGAAATGCTCTAATTAATCTGAAAATTCGCAATTACGCTTATCAATAGCATGCTTGACTGCTATTAAAATTACCTTTGTCTACGCCGTTTTTAAAATGAACAATTTTGAAAACGCACGAGCTCAATTATTTTTGAAAGAAATGTTAAACAACGCAATTTTATAATTTTCATAATTTTTCAAGTATTCTATTTGAGTATTAAATTTTTTTAAGCTGATGAAAGCATAGAACGACCATCTCTTTCTCCACTTTCTCACGAGTCTTGTTGCTATGTACCTCAAACCTCTCGTGAACGATGAATTATAAGAATGACCTGCATTTTTATTAGAGGAATTCGCAGTTATGATACGCGAGTTTCCCAATTTTTTCCGAGTACAATACACAAAGCATCGAAGTTTTCATACAAGCATTAACATTTTGATTACCTCTGTAGTCTATTTCCATACATATTATCATTGCACAGAATACATGCTCTAAAACTCACGAATACGCATTTGTCGAATTAAATGCGGCAGACTAACTTCGCTAAGACTCTCAATTGTTGTATGCTCCTTTTGTTGATGTAACGATATTCATATTCATCGTAATAATAAACGTTCTACGTAGATATTCGTGAAAAGGTTCCGAAATGCGTGACAACATTCGAAATAATAGAAAAACAAATCCGAATTCATACAAAACATTCGCAACTGCAACGGAACCGGAATAATTGAAAAAAATTGCAATTCATAGGTATCAATTTATGGCCCTCCGCAGTGTTATAAAAAAGCCGGAACGCGGTGAATAAGCATATGCTCAATTTGTAGATTATTGCCGATTAATCAAAACATTTACCGCGAATGAAAGGGCCACGGGCCGAGGTTTATCAGTAAAATATCTTGCAGCGGTTCGTGGCTGGGTGTTATTTGCGTTATTTATACGTCCCACGGGCATTGGCATAGTTATAATCGAGGGCGAGTCCGTTCAACGGCCGTGATTATACATCGTTATCCAAGTCAACTCGGAGGAAATGACGGGGTTGGGGCGGCTCTCGAGTAGCCGATAACTCGGAGGAATAGCCTCACCTCCCGCAGGACGCTCGTCTTCGGCACGGGGTGACCGCAATTGCCCTGTCCGTGACTGCTCGACGCCGAGCCTGTCATTACGAGCACGTGTACCGCGCGGTATATGACATACCACGAAAACCAAGTGCGAATGAAGTCCTTGATAGCCCGGATTTATGGCTCGCAATAGGGAGTTTATAATTGACTCGACTATTGTTTCGCTGTAGTTTCTGTCGGTATAGGGCCAATTGATGAAATTTAACGAAACATATCGTTACATCCGGGGAACAACAATTGTTGTTACCGAATGGCAGTGAGATTTTAATGCAGGATAAACACGAAATAAATAATAATGAACTGTGGAATAAATTTACAAAGGCAAGAGAGTAAAGGTATTCGAGAATAAAAAACAGCAAGAAATTACTTCGGAAAATGCTCGAGGAAATGAACGCATTCTTCAAGGTTCGAACTCGCAATTTGATAAAAGCACAGCAGCGGAAAAATAAGCGAATGATAGAGATACAAAAATGTAGTCCGCAATTTCAGTGGAATCGTGAATTTTATCTCGCGGTGGCGACGACGGGCACAGAATGAAAGAAACCGAGAAAAGCGCTATTTTCGATCAATAAGCGGGAAATATTTCGCGTTGTTGGAATTATTTTCATCTTTGACCTGTTAACAGGATTTATTGATGAAATAATTCCTTGCGCGGGAGATCGATTTGATTACAGTCTGCCATTTGCAACTACTTCATGACGAACTCGTGATTCCGGTTGAAATTAACTTCCAGTTTTATGCAGCGAGCACGTAAATGTGTATTGAGCCGTTTCATGAATTTGCCTTTGCTATGTGTATTAATCGCTTCCGCATCTCGATAAATTTAATGTCGCCCAGTAATTTTTCCACTTTGCGTTTACTGTCGACGATAAATCGAATATTTTAAATATTCTCCGCGTACGAGTTAATTGAACGGCACCTGAGTAAGGTACATATCCTGTTCATGTACGACATTTAATTTGTAGGTTAATCACCCTAATTAATTTTCATGTCCCAATGGTGCGCTGTTTCTGCCCGACACTGCATCTTCCGCGTTGCTTCGCTATAAATTTAATCTAAAAACATCGCGGCGAAAGTCGTTGATCAATTTTACTCGAAGCGAATAAAAATTGATATTTTAAAGTCCGAAGTGGATGAAAAATATTTTCCGCATGAAAAGTGTACTTGACCCTTTTAATTAAATTGCTGCTCGTCAAAATTCTATGCGTGGAGAAAAATATTTTTCAAGAGATGATGCTGAACTAATAAGAAAATATTTTATAAAATTTTAAACGGCGAATAATTTTTTCCGTATTTTATATATTTTTTGAAATTATTCTACACTTATTTTACTCGACTAATTTCTACCAAATAAAAATTATCAATGGTAAATGAAAAAATCTGTTCAGCGTAGAGAAATTTATCTCACATCGTGTTAGCGACGAGCAAGCACTTAACTAAATCCTTTTTCTTTCGGAATAAAATTTTTGCGCAAAAAATATCGTACTCTGTTACAAGCTCATTTGTAAGTTTTATTTCCAACAACTTTTTTGGTAAATCGTGAATAGATTTTTAATGCGTTCAATGTTGAAATATTTTCAGACTTCAGAATAGATCGGGAAAGGCACAAAGTGTCTCAATTTTTTTAATGAGTGTTGAAAAATGTCGAGATTATATTCGTCTGTTTAATTATTTTTGTACTTGATCCGTCATTTTTCTATTTGCGGAATAACTCATGCATTTGCAGTAAATTTGAAAATTTATTCATGTCAAAAGTTCGGAATATTTACAGTGTCTGGCGCGGATGTATAATATCACTTCATTAGCATTGCTTAACGAATGTGTGCGTTTTGGTATGATTTCAATTACGCATTCATTACACAGCGCTATATATTACACCGCTTCTTTCATACACTCGCGATGAAAATGTCCTATAATTCGCGGAGTTAATGTATTCGTGATTTCCTGAATTCGAAATAAACTTTATCGTCCCTGTTTTCCCTATTTCTCCTTTTCATGTTTTCTCTGTAACGTTTGTCTTGGCGAACAAACGACAAAATGAATTGTTCAAAAGATATTACAATTGGAAAGAGAATGCATTGTTCTTCGAAGTGAATTCGATTAGTTTTTTCATTCGTTAAAGCAAGATTCATGATCAATGAAGAACGCAAGCCCGATGGGATCAATGAATTCCGTTGTGTAATTCCAACGTGCGTGCGGAATTTAGCGATTGGAATATCCGGCATTTCCAGGCTCCATTTGACGAGTCTCGCTGGCCAACATTTTTCGCGAGGCCGTAAAGAAGATATCTACTTCCATTTCCCTCGAACCAATTCGCAAGTTCCATGAATCATGAATCCTTTTTAAATGGAACCCGTTTAGTTGAAAAGACTGTCGGTTTAATAAAACCTGATCCATTTTTTATTCACAAGTTGGAATTGATTTTATTCAACTTCAAATTAGAAATGTTTCATTCCTTTTTTCCGGCAGGGAAGAGGCTGTACCTCGGGCCAACTCAATTATTTCATAAACTAGAAAAACTAAATTTTTATTTTCATACTCATGAAATATCAATTTTGAATGTTTGATCGAGATAAGTTTGTTTTGCAATATCGAGAGTAATTCGTTATGTATTAAATATTTACTAGACAATGATATTTCTCATCGATATTGTATATTTGATAACTCGAAACGTTCATAATTAACCGATGAAGATTGATTGTACAAATCAAATATTGTTATGCATTTGATTAATCATTCAACTTTTTTCAACTCCTAATTTGACTGGATTCCCCTCAACCGAATGTAAAATTAAAAATACCACAATGTAAAGGAATCATGAACATTTTATACTGTCAAGTTGATTTTCACACATTTTCTTTTTTCGATTTGTAAACAAATCGAGAAAAAAAGTGGCTCTAGGTACAAGTTCCTCCCCTGCAATTAACTTGAAGAAAAAGCATTGAAAAAGAAACAGAGTTCACTAGTCCTCATACAGAAATAGAGAAAGGAAAGTTCTTGTCTATGCGTTGTTATGCAATTAGTACACTCCGGAATTCGCTCAAGAGCTTTAGAATGTCTAACTGTGCTCACTCATCTCTGTTCCACTTTATTCCTCTTATCTTTACTCGCCTTCCACTTCGTCTCTGCCTTAGCCTCTCGTTCTTCCGATTGAATAATGCGAACAATAGTTTACCTCTGTTTGCATATCCTGCTACTCGTTCTTCCACGCCGATTGCTCAGCTTGAACAGGAAAACCCTCAACATGCTGGCAAAGCAGCGTCGACGTGCCATTGCTGCATGGTAATTGTGGATTCTATACAAACGATGTTATCCAAGAAACAGACGCCGACACTAAAGGCTTCCAAACGTAAATGTTTTCCAAAAAATCGTATTCGAGTTATTTTTCCAAGATGGAATAAAAAGCGATGAAATTCTTTTTGCAATTGCAGCATTTTACGAGTTTGTATTGGTATTAAAAATTCAATTACCTGGACGTTTGTAATGTACAATTGCAGCGTAAATAGTTTTACCTTTCACGAGGTTGAAAATTATTTACATCGAAACGTTCTACTGAATAAATTTCGAGCCATTACGAGAAACAGAAACTGGTACGGTTTCATCAGCAATAAGCGCTCGCTGAATTTCCAGTCATTTGATAGTTGCATTATTGTATCAGCGACGTTGTCTAACGATATCACGGTATCTGTTTTCGTAGCGTGCGACTAATTAAAGAACAAGAAGTGACGCAGTCAAGTTCTAGTAACCTCGACCTTTGACTTCGAACAATACGGCAAAATTCCGTGAATGTATACACGTCTAAGATATCGCGAACCCTCGGTTTGACTTTCTTCTCTTTTTCGCCTTTCCTCCCTTTATCGTATTCTTCTCGTCGTTACTCTATATTTTATTCACCCGGATGCGAACATATATCGGACTCTTGCACTGTAGCCAAACTAAAAGGACGGTGCAGGTGACGGCTACGACATTCACTGCCGTTTGCCTCCTGGAATAACAAAAAGTATGTACAGCAGAAAAATAGACCGCGCAGGCTTTAAAACGCGAAAGAAGCTCGGGAAAATAAATTATTTTGCCGTGGAACAAGAAAAGTGCCGCCGCCTTTTGTCTCCGTTTTATCTCCCTCTTCGAATGATTACAAATCGCCGAGGATTTACATTAAGCAGAGAAGTTTTTAATAACCATAAAAACTCGGATCATTTGACGTAGAATGTTCGCTTTTTTATATTGAATGAGACAGTCACGCAAAACAATTTCCTGTTGCTTAGGGTTCCCCCATTCAATTCCCTAAAACACAGCAATTATTCGAGGCGTACTCCCTACTAAAAACCCAATATCAAATGCAAATTACAGTGGCGTTCTCATTTCCGAAATGCGCAATATTCCCGGGCACACGCCGCTGCAGCCTTATTATTTAGCAAAGACAGAGCCGAGGTTAAAGTGCCCTGCCCTTGGCTTTACACATGCGCCGTTGCACTTGGCCACGGATAAGGATTTCATTTCTCCGAGGAGTTTCATTAAACGGTAATTAAGTTCGTATACGTCGCGGCAAAAAGCCCCGTGGCTTCGAAGACGCCGGTTCTTGCGGAGTATCATTATAAACCGATGCATCTTAATCGCTCCTCCCCCTTTGGCCAAGGGCGACTCCTCGGGCCCCCATGGACTCTCTCCTTCGCAAAATCCACCCTTTCCTTAACCATCGAACTTATTACTAAGGGGACTGAATTAACTTTCAAGACTATACAGACTGTTTATCTCTCGAGTCTTCCATTCATTCACTTTCCACTTTTCCCGGGGAGTTCCTCTTGAAAAGGGTTAATCTTTTCTAATTGACTGAAAGTGTAGACTCCTTAACCCGATGTGCCAGCTTCTAGCAGCGATGCTGCTTTTGATTAACCTTTTAATTATATTGGCGCGATAGGAAGCGATATCAAAGCCTCGCTATCAGTCGCGGCAGCGATAAATCCAGAAAGAACTATATCCGATCTTCTTCATAAAAAAGGCCGTTAATTAAACTCTCCCTGAAGAATATTCCTGCCGCGATGAGCTCTTTATATTCAAACTGACTTTCATTGTTCAGTTCTAAATATAATTTGACGATGATGTAACGCTTTTAGTCGTGTCACTTTTTTCCGAGTCAGGGAAAAAGTGTAATACACGAGCCGGGTTGTAAAATTCATCGCTTATCATAATAAATGTACGTTTTCTGAATTATCGAAATTCATTTTAGCATCGATTACGCGCTCTTTTTACGATTTCAACGAGTTCGATGATGGAGGAAAACGTGGAGCGCCAGAGCAAACTCTTTTTATCCCTTTATTATCGTTTGTTCGAGGACAATATTACTCTTCTCGCAATTTATATTCATCGTTCCATTCGCTTTGCTATGAATAGTCAACGGAATTATTTTAAGTGACTCGTTAGTTCATAAGTATTCATTACAAACCGTGGAAACACGGGGGAAAAATACCCCGCGTGACGTCAACGAGAAATCGAGCGTTGCGTAAATATTAATAAGAGCTATTGTTGCAACGGCTGCGACATTTTTTCTCCCTCGGTTTTTTTGCGCTACTTAACACGCGAGCGCGTTTTATCCGGGGTTAATGTTGACCGTGTCGTCGGCTGTACACTAATACCGCAATGATGTCGAGATATTTCTGATAATTTATTAAAACGGTCGCCCGACGAGGCTACGTTATAAAGAAGCTCTTCATAACTGCCTGGCCTTCCGCTTGGCCCAGCATCTTCAGCGGATCTAACTCGTCTCGCTTCTGCATTCTTATACCAGAGACGTCTTTATATCGTAATTACCATTTTTATCTTCGCTTCGTGTCCACCGAGCTCCCTTTACCTTCATCCCATCGGAATTCATTAAAATCCCTCGACGAGAAAGACCGTTCTTTCTTCGGGAAAAAAAAGGAAAAACTTGGAAATAAGGAAGAAAGTCCACAAACGAATCACGTAAAGTAACCAACGGTTTTATACTGAAAAATTGCGTATCTCGTGAGGTTTTGCACCTCTTCTTCTCTTTTATCGTCGTAATTGTGAAGAACGATAGCGAATGAAATTCTAAAAAATTAGCATGAATTAACAGAATGGATAAGCTGGGAAAGTCTCGCGAATGGAATAAACCTATTCTATACGAAGTCATGCTTCATTAAATTTGCGATTTGCAAAGTGCTTTTTTTCTGTGTATACGTGACAGAGGTGCAATTGAACAAAAAATGTGCAAGTTTCCAACATTTTTTGTGGAATAAAAAGTAATCCACTTCCTCTTCATGAGTTTCTCGAGTACTTTATTAAAATGATTAATATGTTCTTTTTTTTGTCATTCGCATCGTTTTCTGGACTGATTCGTGCATAAAATTGTGCAAGAACCGCATTATAAATACATTAAGCTTCTCATCATTTTTGCTCGTGACGCCAACCGAGAAATAGGGAACGCGAGCGCTATAAATTCCGCCTGGTGTTCTATAACGGCTCCGAAACACTTTGATTCAAAAACCAGATCGAGCAGTACAGGGCACAGGTAAGTGCGACGACGTCGTTAACAAGTCATAGACAAAAAATTCCGGGAATGAAAAAAACCGCGTGGTGAAGCAGAAACTGGTTTTCGCGCCGTAATAGAATTAGAAAATAACAAGACCACGTTTCACCATCAATTAAAACGGCGCGTAACAATTAATTGCTAGGAAAATCATCTCGCCGAGATTGAAATAAGTGATAAAAGCAAACGCGCGATAAATAAATCAATCCGTATGGAAAGAAACTCGTGGAATTTGTAATGAGAACTGATTTATTCCGGAAAATTCGTCATTCGATAAATCTGAGTTACGAATAGTGTCGATAAAAGGCGAATGTAGTCGGAAGAGAAATAAACTGTTTGTGTTAAATGTATTCTTCAACAAGGGAGCGAGGCGTCGCCATAAATTTAAAGAGAGTGATTTCCGCTTGCAGCCCGGCACGAATCAGGGCGGTTTTCCCTTCCTGAATCTCCTCAAGAATCTTGCCGGAATCTTTGCAATAACTATACGGCGCATAACCTACGCAAGCGTTTCGAAATATATCTTCCTTAATAGTGGGGTTCGTTCTCGCGCTGTTTCTCCGTTAAAGCATATACGCGCGTGCGATATTTTACGTACGCTATCGCACTTGCATTTTGTGATGCGCGCACGTTTTTTCGAGAAGACTGGGCATAAAAATGCGAATCGTATCGTAAATTTTCTTTTCCGTCAATTAAATTTCGTCTGCGTAGAATCGATGTTGAGCCGAAATCTGAAACGAAGCACGAACGCGGATAGAAACTTCGGAAACGAGAGTCATATTCAGTTATTTCTCTTCAGAGTGCAATGATGTCAGCATTAATTGTAGCATCGAAATAAACGATGTCGGAGCTCTGGTTTCGATGATGTCACTTGCCAATTCCGTAAGTAAAACTCGTCTCTCGTCACCGCCGTTTCGACGTTTGGAGTTTTGTTTGGAAATAGATCGATGGCGTTCCGAGAAGTTCGGCAGGATTTGGCTCATCGATGTAAGCAAGCGAAAATACACGTTCGTCGTGAAATCCCGAGGGCGGCGTTTCGTAAAAACCGATATCTTGCAAGTGGAATGTAAAGAAGGTCTTAAGGAGTTCCCCTTGTAAAGTAGCAACCTTGCTACGCGCATAAAAAACAGTGTTTCTAGAGACGAATAAAAATCGGGCCAATTTTTCAATGTACGTGATAGCAGTTGCGCGTAATAATTTTACAATAAACAAATAATGGACCTTTTGCGTCAAGAGAAAATTGAGAATTGAAAACCTCCCCGTGGAAAAGATGACGAATGTTTTGCCGTTTTTTAACTGGTGAAATGGAATTATGAGCTACGTCTATGAATGGTAATGCAATTTCGTCACATTGCAAAGTCCTCCGCATTTTGGGCGCTAAGTAAATTACACGTAAAATATGCAACTCGTAAAAACCGGTGGATATCGTAGTTAAATGTTGCCATAATTTGCGGCCATTCGTGACAGCGTAATTCGCTGGACATGCTGACAAAATAGCCGGCCAAAACGCGTTTTGAACAATTAGGCAACCATCGTAACTACATCGTTGAAGTTACGTTCGTCTGGCGCTTTTTAATTGTTACCGTAGTTTTTGCGCGTTTCATGTTTTCATCTTTTTTTGTAATTGGAAAAAACGGTATCGGAAAATTTAAGCTGGCCATTTAGTTGCGGCTCGGCCGGCTTTTGGAACGATCTCAATTTCCTTTATCTTAATGTTTAACTATTTTCATTAGAGAAATGCAAGCTCTTGATTGGCCGCAAGGACGATTCGTTCGGTGAACTCGAGTTTTCTTCGAAAATGGCACTTTGTCCTATCTTTGTAATCTCCGCAGAAATCCAATGTCGTTTTCCTCTGTATAAAAATGGAGACTGAAAAATTGATTCTTCTTCCGCGATGGAAAAAGCTCAGTCAAAATCCTGATCAAAATTCCATTTCTGGAATCGAGTTAAGCTCCTCAAACTTAATTACACACATTTTTCACTGCAGCTACGAGGGAAACGGTTTAATGAAGTCAATTTACCAATTACGAGGGTAATGCAATAAAGTTTTGAGAATAGCTGATGAGACAAATGAATGCATGATCGGTAGTTTTGAATTAATTTCCGACGTAAATGTATCCACGATATTATCTTCCCAGCGAGGAGATGCTTAAATTACATTACTCCTCGATCTCCATCTTCCTTGCGTTCGAGCCATTTTAAAGCGGACCACTTAGTGCATCGGATCCAATGAAAAATTCACGAAATTCGTGTAAGCCACGTCCGTCTCGGGAATGAAGCTCTGCACTTTTCCCATACATTTTAATTCTGATTCTTGTAAATTAATTCTTTCCAATCACGGAACCGGGTCAGTAAAAGTACTCGCGATTCTGCGAGAAAAAAGCATTACTTTCGAAACAATGCGCTTTATTTTAAAGAGAAAGAAACAATAAAATTGACAAGTTAAATCCGAAGCGAAGTCGTTGAAGCGCCGCAGTCCGTTCGGGGAAAATGGAATTCTCGCACGGACACGGAACAAGTGCTTCCTCTGGAGTCGACTTTAGGCCGGCAAATAAGCGCTTCGTAAATGACGTAGTTCCTGTTTTGAAACTTCCCTGGAAGTAGCAACTATCGTCTTAAATCCTCGCACACGTGGCGAACTCCACTACACCGGGAGTCCCGGAGTTTCATTATAAAAGCCAAGTTGGTTTCCTGCGTCTATTCCCCGTTCTCTACCTTTGCCCCGTCAACTTCTTTTTCGTCTCGTTCTTATCCTACTTGCGCTTCTCCCTTGTCTACACTGCAATGGGCGAGTGGAAACTTGCGCTACAGAACTCTCGGGAACATCGCTTCTTGATGAAATATCGACGAGCGACACGTGTCGTCGCTTCCGAACTTTTGAAATCCCGTAAATTCTGTATATCGATACTCATAAGTTGACAAAGGGGATGTAAAGTGAAACTGGTTTTTCACGAATTTTCCGAGAATTCAATATAAATTATCGCTTTTCCGTTATGAAATTTTATCGACTTTGCAAAGTTGCCGCGTTTTATCTGAAATTCTCGCTGTTCGAAGGAATGAATTACTCGGAAAGTTGCACATCTTGAATTTTATTTAAATATTTACGAATCGATTTGAAAGTTGCGGGAATTAATCGTGGTAGTAATCAATATTTGATCGAGATAACTCATTTAAAGTTGTATGGAATGAAAAAAATGTGGAAATTATAGTAATGTAGAGGTAGAAGGTGCTGAAAAAAGAGCGAATGTTGAGAAAAAGTGAAAAGATTCGATAATACTTGGTTGAATCTCTTTGAACGACCAGTCGAGGAGAATGTGGCTTATCGCGAACACGAAGGTCTTGGGTCCATTAGGGGTCGCAGCGCAACGCGCAAAAGGTCTTTGACGAGTGAACGTGTCAAGTGGACAAGCGCCCGAGAGAAAAAGAGAAGAAGAAGAAGAAAAGCATCTCGTTTGCCAAGCTTTCAAGAGCGGACGCGTGGAAAACATCATCCCTCGCATGTTTTTTCGTCAAAAAAGTCGGCGATTTACCATATATTTCGCTTTTGCAAAAACTTCCATACGATTTACGGCACAATTGTAAACGTGCTTTGCCACAGTTAATCTAGATTTATCCAACCGGAAGATTAATTTAACTACAAAGGCCTAGTTACCTTCGCTTTGTGATGAAATAGAAAACGCGGGGTTGAAAAAAGTATTTAATATTTTATACGACAGTGAAAAAGTGTACGGAAGAGCATAAAGGAGGGAATAAAATGAAAAGTGCAGCTTGAAAAATGGGAGGAAATATATGAATGCCGTAGTGTGCTAAGAGTTAAGTGCCTCGATGTACGACAAACTTTATTTCACGCAAAAGGCGCTACTTTCGCAAGCATTTCTTCTCGACTCGACTTTCGTTGTCTTCATTTTGTCTTTTTCCCCCGGCCTCTCATCATTTCCCATTTTTCTCCTTGCCAACACACGTTGCGTTCGTTCATCCAACACTTTGTCTTCATCTCTTCACTTTTCGTCCCGGTTCTTCTTTGTCGCGAGCGAATGGCGCTGCTCGAAGGATAGCGAAATTACTTTCAAGCCAGCTGAAATCTTCGCCGACGACCTGCACGCTCTTGCAAAAGAGCGTCGCTTAAAATTGTTCTCCGCTCTAATGCGGTTTCAATCGGTTGGAATACTTGAAAAAAAAACAACGTAAAAAGTAGTCAGTACTTATCAGGGTTTTTTAATGCATTTGCCACTCACGCGTACTTGGAAAGAAAGGTCGCTCGTAATCGGTAAAGAGTTTTCGTTGAAACGCAGTCAAGAAGGCACTTTTTGTCGAATCAACGGCATTTTTTTTCGTCTTCTAGTTGATACGGTTAATTCGTTACACTTCTATTTGCAAAACAATACGAATGGAGTGTACAATACTTGTTCGAAATTCAAATTCGTTGCGTATTACCATAACTAATAATTCGGCATCAAAATGCACGCCGGAAAGCGGTTGCCAATTCGGTCTGCCGCCTCAATTTTATGTGAACAACGAACTCGGACAACTGTATTGATACATTCGTTATGAATGTTTTCCTCCTACTTTTTTCTCGTCTCTTCTCTTTTTCTCATATTGTGTACACAGTCAAGCCTCTCAATGACTATTCACCGCTTTTCCGACAACGGCCGATTTCACGTATTCAACCAATGCAAATTCTCAAAAATTCAGCAACGACAGTTTCGTAACGAATAATCCTGTAAATTCACAGCGAAATAATTTTAAACAATTTACAACGCAATATTGATCAACGCTTGTTATTCGAAATGAATCGAAAGCACAAACTGGGATACGGAGAAAATATCACATTCATCAACGTTTTCATGACTCTTCGAAGCACGAATTCAAGTCCGCGTTCATTTGATCAGCGTAGAAACAAGTGATTGTAATTTTGGGCAAAGTAATTCAGTATTTATTTTCAACCGGAAGTATATAATAATTGTTTTCGTTTTATATTATTCACGCTTTATCAGTACTATTTCTAGTATTACACATTTCTTGGCATCCGAACCACTGCCGTGGTTCAAAAATATGTAGACGTATACATATTTTAATAGAAGCCCATAACTCGCTGAAAAAGCCCATATCTTCGCACTTATTTTCCGTTGTATTTGAGGGTTTTAAGGTTGAAGAAACAGTGTTTGAAATATTCATCATTGTCGATTCTTCTGTAGTTACTAAAAATGATTCCACGGTTGAGCTCTGTAAACCCTCTGTGTTAATTCTCTCAGAAGTATCTTCTCTCTTTTCGGTACTGGTACTCGGGTCTGTAGACATGTCTGCTTCTGTAGATGTAGCTTTTTGCGTCGCTTCTGCGTTTGATGTGATCGAATTCGCAGACATTGCAGCTTCTGTGGTTGCAGCTTCTTCTGCCGCTTCAGTAGTTATCGGAGAATTTTCTGTAATACCAGGAATCTCTGTAATCGAAGTCTCCGTTGTTGCTGTAGGTTCCAATGTAGTTGCATTGGTAGCTAAAAAGGCTTATCTCAATTCTCGTTTTCACACCGTCGAGTTTTTCGAAGTGTACACTTCGGTGAAATCTTTTTCTACCGGAAATTGTTCTTACCTTCTGTACTTGACGCGTCTGCTGAACCCGATATCATTTCGGCATTAAACGTTTCTATATTTGCAGATAAAGCGCAACCTTCGCCTTCGAGTATGCAAACAGTGTATCGTAGTGTTTGGATTTGGTCGGAAGAATTCCACGTAAAGTTGAGTTGGAACGGAGAAGAATTGCTCCAGTGAGATCCCTATTAAGATCCGATGAGCTGAGCTATTTTGTTAATTAATACTGCTTATCTACTGATTACTGAGTTGGAGGAACATTAATCTTTTTGGTAGCAGCGTAGAAAATTCATTGTTTGAAAATAAGCTGACAAAGCAGATCTATTTTTAACATCAGTTTACAACAATTTGGATCAGTTAATTTGCAGTACCTCGGGGATAGGACACTCCTCCCCATGCATAAATGCCTTATGCACCAACTTCACGGCAAGATTAGCCCGATAATTTTCTTTGCCACTGCATATAGATATACTCGGATCATTTGAAAAACTCTTGTTCCAAAAAGAAGGTTTTTGCCCTGCCGCCTCAACTTTGTAATCGATCTGTGGAGTAAAAAAGATATGATACGCTTTTATCATCGAAGACGATGTATGGAATTGCAAAACTAACTTTTACAACATCTTTTTGTACAGTTTTCTTCCAGAATACGCCCGTTTTGTTTTGATCATTTTCCGCTACAACAATTTGTGATCCATTTTCACTGTACTTAACAGATCGAACTTCGAAAGAAGCAGAGTACTTGGCTTCCTGTCCCTGTGTAAATTAATTTATGATCGAACTTGGTGCAATTTCCAATAATTATGCACATTTTTAAAAATGTTATACGAATACCATCATTTTCCATTTTCAAATAAAAACGAAGAAAAATGTTTCAAGAAAGCGTAGATTAAGAATGAGGCCACCTTCGGAATTTATTTTAAAATTGCACAAATCACAGAATAAAATAGAAATTGTTGGACCCAGTATTACAAAATTTACTCACGGCACATAATTTTAGTACGAGTAATGCCAATGCAAGTTTCTTCAACATTGTGATGTTGAATAGTCTTGTGTAATCGTAAGCATATTTCTCGTCAACGTTCCGACACTTAATGTATGAAATTGTTATCCTGTTACAAAGCACTGATGGGTGCTTTTGTTTTATCACTGCTAATAAAAAAAACTTGTTGTTTTATCAGTCATGAGGAATGGTTTTACATACAGCGATTGTCTTAATGTAAACAACACATTGAAGGCTTCGTTTGAAGTTCGAAAATGTCTCCGAGTGCCGAGTGATTACTTTTTTTTTACGAAAAAAAAAGAACAATATCTAATAAATAAATTATTTTTAATCGTAAACCAATGCTCCGCAACATTTAATTGAAAAAATTATCGAGAGAAATTTCAGTTAGAATAAATTTTAGCGGCAAAGTTGTTCCTTAGGGTTATAAGAAGTTTTTTGTGAAATATTGGATCAAGATAGTGGAAATTGTAAGAACTGCAGAGAGTTTAGTCGAAATCGCGTCGCGTTTGGGCACCAATCCACTGTTTCAAAAGCGCCGCGCGGTTTTTACTAAATTATCTGCAGTTCTTGCAATTTGCACTATCTTGATCTAGTATTTTACAGAAAACTTCTGACAACCCTGAGAAACAACTTCGCCGCAGGGAGTTTATTCTAGCTGAAACTTCTCTCGATAACTTTCTTGATTGAATGTTGCGGAGCATAACATTTGTCAAACATTGATTAGCAATTAAAAATCATTTATCCAATAGATATTTTTCACAACTTCTAGTGGCTTTTAAGCATAGCTACGGTATTATCTGTCTGGAAATAAAATTTCAAAGCATTTAATTAACTATTCGTTGAGTTGCAGCGATTTAAATTTTAAAAAACAAGAAAAATGTTTAAGTTGTTTATTTTTATCTTGAAAAATAGAGACGGAAACGAAACATTGTAGGAGGAGAAAATATCGGTATTTACCATGTCTACAACACTGTATTTTTTATTCATTAATTTGTCTACCCATCAAAAAAATAGCGCATCGAAAAAAAGGAGGTAAGCCATAAATTGGTCAAACGATTGGATTGCCGTCTTTGACGCGAAGTCAACGAAGGGACAGTAACGTCCAATTACCCGTAAAATAACGCGACAGGCACTGCCCTTCGCTTAAATAATTGGAGCGATAATAACTCGCAAAACGGAGGATAATGAAATGAAAACAACGATATGGGATAACGAGAGGGGGAAACGGGCGAAGACAGCGGACTGTTTCGCTTAGAGCTTCAAAATTACGGCATTACGGGAACGTTATAATATTCCCCGTTTCGGCCAGGGATTGATTATGTTTATCTTTCATTAGGAACGCCCTGCAAACGAGAAGACTAAGCTCGTAAATAATAAATGCCGCAATTCTCTTTCAAGCCCTCGAACATTCAGAGCCACTCTTGGTTCAACTGAGCTTCAAAGCTGGCGCTGAAGATACTTGAGGGTTTGAATAAAGCCGTTGCCGTATTATTAATCACGTTTTCGATCGTGATAATAGGGACCGGCTGATAAGGCGCGAATTTCCAATGAGTTGAATCAGTCATAAGAACCGATCGAAGCGCTCTATTTCAATCGAATTATTATCATTTGCAATTGCGCCGGCAACATTATTTGTCCGCCCCGCGCATTATTCAGATTCGTGAATGATTGAAAAACGTTTGATTAGCCGGATTTAATTGAATTCTGTATTCGAGCATTAAGGAATCATTCATCGAGCGTATTTTCTTCTTGAAATACATTTTCGCATTATGTTTCGTTAAATTCAATAATAATTCAGGATATGTTTCGTATTGGGAAATATATTGCACGTTTTTTTTCGTTCAGCGAGCAGACATTTCAATCATTGAACATTCTGGTTTTTGAATGAGTGGAATATTTCATTTGTAATGCAAAATTTATTTTGTTCTCTGCATGAATCATCGGAAATATTCGATGAAAATCTTAATGCTTTTCCCTTTTTTTTTTTTTATGAATTTGGTCTCTGGTTAAAGATGCCATCTTTCAAAACGTGCTGGTACTTTTTGCTTAAGTAGCTTCAGGGATTCGTTAGATAGCGCCACATATACGTAATGTGTTCTGTCTTATGGCGAGTTCTTTGAATTTCTTCGATGTATTTAGAAACAAATAATCCCCATCAAAGATCAATTAAAATAAATTAAATTAGTTACATTCAAATTGAAAAGCTTTACCAATATTTCGAATGGATTTTTTAAGTTTCAGCATGTTTTTTATCAAGTACTTTATCACTCGCTGTTCATTTGAGAAAATTTCTATCGTGCTCTTTTTTCGATGGACAAGCTGTTCGAAACTCCCTCTCGTAATGAAATAATTTGTCGTTAAAGTATGCATTAAGAGCTCATAATGAGCGACACAACAAAGTCTGCATCGGAGAAAAACGGGAGACAAAAAGAAATTAAGCCCTCAATTCGAATCAAAGATCACTTCCGCTCAGATGATCTCATTGCTCCTCCTACAATTTTATTAGCGAACATGTCGTGGGGAGCGGTCTCCAATGTCGTTTTGTCCTCGTGTCAAACACACAATAACTCGCTGATCAGTGCGAATTCTGGTATTCAATACTCACCCTTCGTCGTAAACACAACGACCACGTTTAACATTATTTCAAACATTCCGCTATTTCTGTTTTTGCTTGCTTTCTATTATTTGTTCACGAAAAATTTCTCAGAGTGAAATTTCACGAGAAAAAAAATGTTGCACTTTGGACCGTCATAAATCTCAAATCTTGTTTCATCTTCTCCTTTCATTTTTTGCGCGTTCGCTCAAATTTCCAAGTACTATAAAATATTTCCCGAAGGACTGGAATTTGAGAGAGCGGAGCCGGAAAGAAACCGAAAAAACGACGGAAATTTCGTGGCCTGCATCGAACAAATAGAAGGCGGAGAAAAAGGTCCTCAAACATGGAACCCCCCATCGCGTCTTTACAACGGTTTCGGGGGTTTCATTCACGTGGCAGTGGGGTTTGGCTGGCAGGAGCGTGAGAAGTTTGTGCCCGCGTTGTTGGAAAGGACCATTGCATCCTTCAACACCACGTGGTTTCTATCACTCGGGTAAGATGGTCAGGGATGCATTTTTGTTTTTCTTCCCGTTAATTTCTGTTTTCGACAGCCTTGAAAGCCGTCAGTAAATATTTTACTGCCAAGTTTTCGGAGCGTACAAAATAAATATCAAGCGTCGCGAAAATATTTAAAAGTCAGTCGCTTAACTTAACCTGGTTGCAAAATTTGTTGGGTAAATACGTGAAATTATTCCAGCTTCTTTGATCGCGATTCGTGACGAAATCGCCCCTGATACTCACTTGGTAAAATATGTGAGCGCGTATCGCGGGTTTTATGGCACAGCCTTACATACACCATACAGTTTAAACACACTATTAATATCTTGGGGTATATTTAGCTTTGAATGGAACATACGGCTCTTCTGGAGTTGCATTCTTGACGATTTGCCGTCTGCCATCTGCGATTTGCAATTCATTGTCCCCTCGGTCAACGGTCATAAAATATTGATACTCTCCACGTCAAATTAAATTACATTTCACATCAGCTATTAATGCTTTATCAAGATACGATATTTGGGTTATTCAAAAAGTCTAAAAACAGTTGCTAGCAGCGTTTTATTTTCGTTCGTCAAATTTTTGTTTCTCCGGAAGTAACTGAAACTTTGACGTCAAACGTGTCAAAACTTCGTCAAGCTCGATTAAAATGACTTTAAAATTTTCGCTTCCAAAAGTATCTAATGAAATAAATTTGGAGGGCGAACAAAAACTAATAACTATTTCGGTAATTGTGCTTTTAGTTGTCGGGCGAAAAATTAATTATCATCTTGGGCTCGTACACATGAACTGTACATGTACGGCGATAATGTGCGAGTAGCGTACAGTCCTAAATTATGAGGCTAACGCCGTACGAGACAAGCACACGTGGATTGCATATTATATTCGAGCAAAGCAAAGCGTCCATAGCAAGGTCCATTAGATGCAGAAGTCGAATAGCAATATGCAGAAACGTGATCTCGGACGGGGAGTCGTAACGTGCAGACTATGCTCGCTGTACACGTATCGAAAAAGTCGCCCAGCACCAGTGGAGATACGGATAAATGTGTATCTGTTTCGAGATATCTTCTCGCTGAATGTGACGATATTTTAGTAACACTCGGGCAAATATTTCTGCCAGACGCTGAAAGTCTTTCAGGTCTTGGAATTGAGAGTTTGCTCGTTGTTAATGGCAAATTAAACGAGTGCAATTTATGCCCTTCGCCATTAGAAGATTATTGCTGAGAAAGAAAATACGAATCGAGCTTAAAGCTGCATTATTTTGAGCTTTTTTCATGGAGCTTGTCGATGAAACGAAACTAGACAATTCCGATCGCTCGTCGCGTTCGATGCTTATTTTCGTCACGAGGAATGGGTCAGGGACCACGAAATCGGTCAACTCGACGACTCAGACACGAGTAGCACTCACGAGATGATTGTCCGGTTGATGAAAGTTGCTGACAATGAGAGTGTTACCAATGCGTAAATCCCGCGCGAGT
>JABFQM010001281.1:0-10284 GCA_022816865.1 Zelostemma sp. ZL-2020
CAGCATCAACGTGATCCCTTTGAAGCTCAAGACTAAACATGGTTTTGTTGGTTCTCCTGACAAACAATACTGAAAAAATAATAAATCGACAATGTTTTTTCTCCTCAACATTCACAAATTCGTAAAAAACAAGACTTGGAGTTTTTTTACGGCAAATAAAATTGCGGGAAAAATGTTTGATTTAAGAATTGTTTTTTAAGCCAAACAAAAGTGTCCGCTGTAGAAAATACAAATCGCGATCTCATTGTTGTGATCAGTGAGGTTATGAAACGTCAAATACTGAATTCTGTCTAAAAAATTAAAGAATGGTTGGAAATTGCATTACCAGTTTCATCTTTATAGAAGTAATGTGTAGATTTTAGGAGTTTAGTTTATTATTTCTGAAAATCATCGGTATTTTATGACTGACGGTTCGTAATGTTTTCGCTGTGTTGTTTTCTTGACATTCTCCGAGGTCCTGCAATCGACCAATCACGTGAGTTGTATTTCCCGAAAGTAAAAATTCGTGATTGGTGGATCCGTTTGATCGCGGGCTTTTTTTCGTGATTTGAAAAGTAAAACTGTATACCTATGAGAATAAAATTTACGATTTCTCAGTTTGAAATCCTCAACATTGCTTGATATTGCGATTAAAAATCAACAACTCCAATATAATTAAAAGTATCTTACCTGGTTGTTTTACTTACTTGTGCGTCAATCTGGCTGAAATCGCATTTTAAACACTTTATTTTTCCCTGCAAAACACTTCACTTTGTAGAAGTGCAACCGACAGAATTATGCTCGATTCTTGGATCACTGGGAAAAACAATTCTCCGAAAAAAAAAATGGCGAAATGCTCGCGAACATCGATATTGCCGCCGTTTTGAATTCCAAATTAGTTAAAAAATTTTTTTCACTTACCAGTTTTGATGACCCTTTGTTGAATACGGACCTACCTGAAAAAAATCATTAAAATTAAAATAGAAAAATCAATTGTCTGTTTTGATCACAACGGAAATTTTAAAATCCGAATTTCGCGATTTATTTTTACAAATTTTCACTCGATCAACGGAATTATTTTATTCAATTTTACCTTTACGATGGCAAATTGGGTGCCGAAATTCCAAGTGACACCTCCCATACACTTTTTTCACTGAAACCCAACAATCTCGCGCTAATTTGGAGAATTGCGACACAGCTTTGCTTTTACCCAAATTCACTTGATTTTAAGGGTACAAATGCTACCAACGCGAGCGCCTCGAGAATCGAAGTACAAAATGGCGTCCGACCGGATACGAAGCCGCCGGGACGCAGATGAATGCGCGCGCATTTTGTTTCTTACAGTGCGGGCATATAGAATTATTGAGCAATAATTAATTAATTAATTAATTAATTGCTCGTAATTATTACCATGTTCAAAGTTCCAGAGGTAAGCGATTTTATTCCAATTCGGTTTCAAATTGATGAAAAAAATCAATCAAAACTTTGCACCTTTCTTTACATTCAAGTTTATAAAAAATTTTCAGAACTTGGAGCGACTACAAAAATGGAAGGAGAATTTGCCAGCTTTAAAAAACACTTTGACCCCTATAAGTGTTTCGTTTGCGAAGAGCATTTTA
Organism: Zelostemma sp. ZL-2020; assembly: GCA_022816865.1. NCBI lineage: Eukaryota > Metazoa > Arthropoda > Insecta > Hymenoptera > Platygastridae > Zelostemma > Zelostemma sp. ZL-2020. Next base: position 1,599 of record JABFQM010001281.1, read on the forward strand.
ACGATACTGATTTTATAAAGTATTCTTGTGAAATTAAGTCCAGTGGACAATGGATACCAGTAATTCGGTTAAGTCTCAGAACGGCCATTCCTTTGCGCATTGCCAATAGAGAAGATGATTTTCTTTCTTCATACGAAGCTTTCACCAATGCTAAAAGGTCCTTAAAGTTCACTATATTACATAAATTTCATTCCATTCATTGAATTCATAAATTCTGTACTTTGAAGTAACTTTAGACTCGGTTTCTTTACAGCTGCGAAGTACTTCGTTCCTGCAAACTTATTGTTGCTGGTACTTCAGCTGAAAAATGCCAATCTTGCATCGCCAAGCTTGAAGCAGTGAATAGTTCCCGAAGAGCACGAAGCAAAGTTTGTTACTCAAAGCGATTGATTTGAGAAGAGAAGACGTTGTAAAGGAGATGATTTCCCTTGGTACTTCTTTGGATGCTCCAGGACCCGATGGCCGAACTGCTCTTCAGATAGCGATTGCTAAAAACAACAGGGAAATAATGGAACTTCTTGTTGAAAATGGGGCTGACATTCATTTGGAAACGCAGTTTGGGAAACCGTTTGCTTATGCTGCTTCCTTGGGCCATACAGCTCTTCTCGACTATTTTATGAAGAAAGGAGTTGACGTCAATGAGAAAAATCAATACGGAGACACTGCGCTACATACTATGTGCAGTAATGAGGAATTGATTGGTTTTGAAGAAACCTGGTCGTTTTTACTCAAGCATGGTGCCCATGCCAATGAAGAAAATTTGGAAAAAAAACGCCTTTACATTATCTCTCTCGTGAATTGAAGCATTTAATTCCTGGATCATGTTCTTCAAAAAATGATGATGTTGAGGATTTCTGGAGAAAATTGGATTCCGCGTTGAATTTGATGTCACAATTTTTAAATCAAGGTACATTAGAGCTTCAGCATTTAAATAATTTATAATTAATGATTAATCATTTCTTTGAATGTTTTGCTCTGTTGCAGGAGCGGATTTAGATGATGTTTTGATAAAACAACCTCATATTCTTCCTTACGCTGTCCTGTCACGATGTGAGAAACTGACAGAATATTTGTGCCAACGAAATGTAGACGTTAATCAAGATGTACCAAGTACATTCTTTTCATCACGATCGATCGATGTAACTCCTCTTCTGATTGCTGTTGAAAGTCAGAACCTGAACATTCTCAAGATATTGGTAAATCACGGTGCTGAAAGTAAATACCCTGAAAAACTTCTCCACTTCTGCGTACGAATAGGTTTCGTCGATGGCTTAAAATTCTTTCTCGAGAAAGGAAAGGAATGGATGCTAATGTAAAAGGTTTGAACGATGAAACACCTTTGCACGAGTTATTTTTTTTACACGGCAAGGATAAACTGTTATCCCGAAAGAAATCCAAAATGTGGAGACTTTTATTGGACCATGGGGCTTCATTAGAACAGTTGGATAAGTCTGGCAAAACTCCTCTCCAGTACGCTAACGAAGAAGAACTCATCGAAGTGATCGATTCATTAACAGGGAATGGGCCAATTATTAGATGTAAAATAAAGTTTAAAAAACTGTTCGACTTCGCTGCATCAGAAGGCTATGTCACACTGCTAAAATAATTCTCTTCTTAAAAGAGGAGTCGACATCAATGGGGAAAATGCACAAGGGGAAACAACGCTACACTTCATATGCAAAAATTGCAATTCCAAAAGTCCTAAAGTTTGTACATTTTTATTGAGTCGCGGCGCCGACGTACACGCTAAAGATAACGAAAATGAAACTCCAATCTTTTACGCCTCGCAGGACCTGTATAAGTTCTTTCTCTCAATACCCCAACCAAACAACCTGCAGTACTCGTGGCGCGAAACAAATTGCGAGATGATAAAGCCCAGATTGTTAATTCTGCACAAACTCATTAGACAAGGTGAATTTATAAACATTGGAATACTGTGCTGAAAATTCGATTGATTTTTGTTCTTTGCAGAAGCGGATGTGAACGTAGCACTTCAAGAATGTTCAATACTTCTCCACATCGCGGTCATAGTCGGGGTCAAAAAATTGGTCGAGTGTCTCTTGGAGCTAAACGTGGATGTCAATAGTCGAATGGAGGAAGGAGCAACGGCTCTCCACTGCGCAGCTTATTTCAATCGCTGTGTACTCGTCCTTATTTTGTTACGCCATGGCGCTTATATCAACACCATTATAACCAAGAAACTCACTCCGCTTCATGTAGCCATCTCACTAGGACACGCTTGTGTTGCTTCGGTGTTATTAAACTTGGGTGCCGATATTAATGCTCAGGATGCGTGGGGACAGACTGTGTTTCATCTTGCTGTCAGTAATCATCGTACAGACCTCTTTCCATCTTTTTTTCTACGGGGAGCAGATATGAATGTAAAAGACATGTATGGTCTCACGGTTCATGACATTGTTTCCAATCCTCTAGATTTCTCAACTGAGCAACTTGAACTGAGCAGGAGTATCAGCGCCGAGAGAAAGAAGATTCTCACAGGTGTATTCTTCAAATGTGCAGCAGTTTCGATCAGTCCGTGGAGATGTATCATTGGCGCTACGAATGATTTCTTGAGTACTTATTGTACACTGCCGCCTGGAATGGAATGTGATGCAGCAAATTGGAGTTCTACGGTCTTTAGAAGATGTCTGAATTTTATGAAAAACAAAGAAAAAATTCTCCATATGAGTGAGGAACAATTGACGTCGACCATCAATGCGAATACGAACCCAATGGACACCGAATTAGCACAGCAAGTGAGTTTGATGCAAAGAACAGAAGTTTTGGATGGCGTCACAATGTACGATATTGCAACAATGCATTTTAGGGACATGGCAGCATGTCTCGGAGTCACGAAAATACCCGATATTGACGATTTCGCAGTATTGGGTTATTACCATTTACTGCGCAAACAAATTTCGGCTATTGAACGACAATGGGCTGGAAATGAATTGGGGAAGTGTTTGAAAGTCACTTTACCCGAAGAAATCATCGATGAAATCATGAAAACATTAAACATCCACGATGTTCAAAACATTCTTAATGCGACTGTTGGCTACAAAGGAATGGCTTTCAGTGATGAGGCGTATGAAACTGAACTTGCAGAAGAAGAAACTTGTTTAATTTCGTATATAAGTTATTCCAATGATAGTTATACGGACTATGGTAGCTAGGTTTCATGACCGTTATCTTCCGATTTAACACAGATTTTGAAAAGGAAATTAGACGATGCGTCAGATCCCAAAAACGGCTTTCAAACTCATTTTTAGAATTATGTTTTTCATTGTACTTACTTTTAACGCGTCTTATGTATAATATTTTTTCACACGATTTTCTCGTGAACGAATATTACAATCGAAGACGTGATTTATTAATATTTTTTACAGCACACAGTGCCTACGCAGAATAGAATGTATACACTAATAATTTGTACCCTTTTTTGTTCTCAATACTTGACCGAATTCCGATTATGTTTCTTATCAGTTCCATCGCAGATAGCTGCAATTGTATTATATGCTGTATACATTTAACATATTTTAACCATCATTCAATGAATTCACTTTAAACAATTAGAAATACAATTCTCTTTTTAAACTTCCTTACACTTCTACAAACAGAGAGAGCAAAATAATTTTCTGGATTTGCGAGAAGTTATACTGACTTGTGTCGCAATTTTCAATCGGTTAAAATTGGTGTACTCTGTTATTGCAGTTATTACTCAGCAGAAAAAATGCTTTTTGAAAAATAATTTACAAATTGTAAAAACTCAATACTCAGCAATATACATATGGCAGGACCAGTTACGTCGATTACTTCGATGAATTTTCTCTTTCAGAGCCGAAAATAGAGATATCGTCCACTTATTGCACAAAGACGATAACGCCAACCTCCTTCAATTGAACAAAATCGACGTATTCGAACACCTTGTAACCAGGGAACCTCCGTCTTCAATTTCGAAACCTCGGTTTCAGACTCCGAATGCATGCGAGTGAACAGTCAAGTATATGAAACTCGGAACTTGAGCCAAGCGGATTCTCCAAATTTTTCTCTATTGATTGAAGAAGTCTTCTAAATTCAAAAGATAATATTTTAACACACGAACAAACGTGAATATTATCATTCTTTTAAACAATAACTAAGTATGTAAAGAATTTTTATTTCCATTCAAAGTTAATGTTACGAAAAGAAAATTTAAGTCAAAATATTGAGGAGTTTCAATTCTTTCTAAGAAGCGAACTATGCAAAATGCGTGGAATTAACTAACAGCGTTCAAAATGCTCTATTACAGTAAGCTATATAAATATCTTATCAATTTTGATATCTAATTGTCAAATAATGTCAATTTCAAATGATGAAACTTCCGGATTCGTAGAGCAATTCAAGAGGGAAGCACTTTGCACAGCTGAAGGTAGAATGCCCATAAGCCATTGAGGTACAGACACGAGTTTACGTGCGTCGAAACCGTCAACCGTCTCGTGGACTTTTGTTGCTTAGAATAAAACTCCGCTAAAATATATAAGCATAGTTTCAAACGTATAATCCAACGTTTCACCCGTAAGTAGTCAAAAAACAATGACGTAGAAATAGACATTTTTCAAATTCATTATAGGTTATGTAATCGTTTGGATCGTAAAGAATTAATATGAGACAGTTACAAATACCGTAAGTAATCGGCATAAAATAATTTCAGAAACATGGAAAAAAAATGCGTCGTTCTCGGTTGTTCTGCAAATAAATGGAAAGCAGAGAAGAAACATATTGCCCTTTTTGAAGTTCCAGATGTAAGCGATTTCGTTCCAATTTTATTTCGAATTATTAGAGCAAATCAGTTGCACTATTTTACATGAAAATTGATAAAAATTTTTCAGAACTTGAAGCAACTGAATAAATGGAAAAAAAATTTGCCAGCTTTGAAAAAAACTTTGACCCCTAAGTGTTTGGTTTGCGAAGAGCATTTTAACGAGACTGATTTTATACAGTTTCCTGTTCTGCAATCTGGCAATAATCGGAAACCATTAATTCAATCAAGCAGGCTCAAAAAGGGAGCTATTCCTTTGCGCATTGCCAATAGAGAAGATGATTTTCTTTTGTTATACAAAGCTTTCCAAAATGTTAAAAGGTACTCAACGTCCACTATAATACATAATATTCATTACATTCAGAAAATTGAGAATTTTTGTATTTCAGAATAACATCGAATCTTTTTTTTTACAGCTGCCAAGTACCTTGTTCGTGCGAAGCTATTGACGCTGGCACTTCAACTGAAAAATGTCAATCTTGCATTGCCAAGTTGAAAGCCGTGAATAGTTCCCCAGCTAAAGTATGGAAATATTTATAACTTTGCGATATACTTTTTATTAATAATGATCATCAGAAATATTCAAAATCATAACTCACAATTTTTCAGACTTTGGATAACGAGGACATGAAGCAAAGTTTGTTACTTAAAGCGATTGATATGAAACGGGAAGATGTCGTAGAAGAGATGATTTCGCTTGGTACCCCTTTAAATGCTTTGGGACCCGACGGCCGAACTGCTCTTCAGATAGCGATTGCTAAAAACAACAGAGACATAATGGAACTTCTTGTTGAAAATGGGGCTGACATTCATCTTGAAACAAAGTTCGGGAAACCGTTCGCTTATGCTACTTCCTTAGGCCGTACAGCTTTTCTGGACTACTTTATGAAGAAAGGAGTTGAAGTCGATGAAAAAAATCAGTACGGAGATACGGCGCTACATACTTTGTGCAAAAATGGGCCATCTTTGTATTTCAAAGAGACCTGGTCGTTTTTACTGCAGCATGGTGCTCAAGCCAATTCAGAAAATTTGAAAAACAAAACGCCTGCAAATTATCTTTTATATGAATTAAGGCATTTGATTAACATGTCATGCTCATGGCTAAAACTAGATTCCATGTTGAATTTAATGTCAGAATTTTTGAATCAAGGTACATTGAGTTTCAGCATTTGAATATTTTATGAGGAAAAGTTTATCACTTTATTAAATATTATGCTCTGTTGCAGGAGTGGATTTGGATGATGCTTTTATAAAACAACCACAAATTCTTCATTTGGCTGTCCAGTCAAGATGTGAGAAACTGACGGAATATTTGTGTCAACGGAATGGGGTCGTTAATCAAGATGCACCAACTTCATTTTCTCATCACAGATCAGATGATCTAACTATTCTTCAGACTGCTGCTAAAAGTCAGAACGTGAACATTCTCAAGGTTTTGGTAGATCACGGAGCTCGTATTGAACCCCCCGATGAACTTCTCCACCTCTGCGTACGAATAGGTTTCGTTGGCGGCTTGAAATTTTTTCTCGAGCAAGGAATTGATGCTAATATAAAACGTTTAAAAAGTGACACGGCACTGCACGAGTTAATGTCCAACCACGACAAGGATAACCTGCCATACAAAAAGAAATCCGAAATGTGCAGACTTTTATTAACTCATGGGGCTTCATTGGAGCAGGCGGATCGTTCTGGAAAAACTCCACTTCAGTTGGCCAACGAAGAAGAACTTATAGAAATGATCGATTCATTAACAGATGACAGGCCCAATATTAGCTGCGATATGAAGAAATTGTTTGATTTCGCTGCATCGGCAGGCCACGTCACGCTAATGAATTGTCTTTTAGAAAGGGGGGTCGACATCAATGGGAAAAATTCACAGGGGGAAACAACGCTTCACTTAATATGCAAAGAATACAATCGAAAGAATCTGGAAGTTTGCAAATTTTTATTGAGTTGTGGCGCCGACGTACACGCTAAAGATAACGAAAACGAAACTCCAATCTTTTATGCTTCGCAGTACCTATACAAGTGGTTTCTCACAATATCCGAATCAAACGAGCGGAGGACAAGGTTCTATGACGAATACAAGAAAAATGTCGAGACATTACGGTTTAGATTGTTCACTCTGCACAACCTCATTACACAAGGTGAAATTATAAACATTGGAATACTGTGTTGAACATTCGATTGATTTTTGTTCTTTGCAGGCGCGGATGTAAATGCAGCACTGAAGGGATGTCCAATACTTCTTCACATCGCGGTCATGGTCGGGGTCAAAAAATTGGTCAAATCTCTCTTGGAGCGGAACGTGGATGTCAATAGTCGAACGGAGGAAGGAGCAACGGCTCTCCACTGCGCAGCTTATTTCGATCACTATATCCTCGTCCCCATTTTGTTACGACATGGCGCTGATGTCAATGCTATTGTGACCATGGAACTCACTCCGCTTCATGTAGCCATCTCACAAGGACACGCGCCTGTTGCTTTGGTGTTATTGAACTTCGGCGCCAATATTAATGCCCAGGATGCGTGGGGACAGACCGTGTTTCATCTTGCTGTCAATAATGAGCGATCGGCACACTTTTCATCATTATTTCTACGGGAAGCAGATACGAATATAAAAGACATGTATGGTCTCACGGTGCATGACATCTTTTCCAATCCTCTAGATTTCTCAACTAAGCAACTTGTACGAAGCAGGGATATCAACGTCAAAAGAGAGGTTGTTCTCGCACGTGTATTCTTCAAGTGTCCAGCTCCTTTGATCTCTCCGAACCAAGAGTACACCAGCGCAAACAGAGATTTCTTGAGTACTTATTGTATACTGCCGACTGGAGTAAAATTTAATGCAGCAAATCAGAGTTCTACAATCTTCAGAAGATGTCTGTGTTTTATGGAAAGCAGAAAAAAAATTCTTAATATGAGCGAGAAACAATTGAGGTCTGTCATCAATGCGAACACCAAACCAATGGACACCCAACTAGCACAGCAAGTTCGTTTGATGCGAAGAACAGAAGTTTCGAAGGGCGTCACGTTGTACGATATTGCCACAAAGCATTCCAGGGAGATAGCAAGATGTCTCGGAGTCACAAAAATACCCGATATTGCCGATTTCACAGTATTGGGTTATTACCTTTTACTTCGCAAACGAATTTCTGCTATTGAACGACAGTGGGCTGGAAATGAATTGAGGAAGCGTTTGAAAGTCACTTTACCCGAAGAAATCATTGATATAATCATGAAAACATTAAATACTCACGATGTACGAAACGTTCTCATTGCGACTGTTGGTAATAATGTTGAAGTAATGGCTTTGAGTGATGACGAGTATGAAATTAAAGTTGCGGAGGATGAAGCTCGTTTAATTTCGTCTGCAAGTTATTCCGATAATGATTAGGAGGACGAAGAAAAGTTTTATGATCGTCATCAGTATGACAGAGATTCTGACGATGCCTCATATCCTAAATATTGCTTTTGAACTAATTTGACGTATTATTGATTCCATTGTACTAACTAGATGCGTCTTATATGACTAATTACCTTTTATGTGATTTCTTCGCGAATGGATAATACATTTGGGAACGTGATTTATTATTATTTTTACAATACACAGTGCCTATGCAAAAAAGAATGTATCCACTGACGATTTGTACACTTTTTTGTCTCCATACTTGACCAATTTTTGATCATATTTTTGATTAGTTTCATCGTAGATAATTGAAATTGTATTCTATGCTGTATACATTTAACATTTGCTAACCACCATTCAATAAATTCATTTCGTACAAGTAGAAATACGATTCTTTTTTGAAACTTCCTCGCATATTCTATGAATAAAGAGAGCAGAATAATTATCTGGATTCGCAAGAAGGTACTGACTTGTGTCAC
>JABFQM010001281.1:10384-22759 GCA_022816865.1 Zelostemma sp. ZL-2020
AATGTTTAATCTGTTGGAATTGGTGTATTTTGTTTTTGTATTTATTACTGAGAAATAATGCGTCTTGTAGTATGATATAATTATTGTAAAAACTGTTTATTCAGTAATATACATTTATGTAAGGACCAGTTACGTCGATTACTTCGATAAATTCTTTCTTTTAGACCTAAAAATATATAGATATCGTCCACCTATTGCACGAAGACGATAACGCCAACCTCCTTCCATTGAACAAAATCGACTTTTTCGAACACCTTGTAACCGGGGAACCTCCGTCTTGAATTTCAAAACCTTAATTTCAGGCTTCTAATGCACGCGAGTGAACAGTCGAGTATAATGCACTCGGAACTCGAGTCAGGTAGATTCCCCAATTTTTTTTCTAATAATTAAAGAAGTTTTCCAAATTGAAAAGATAATATTTTAACACACGGACAAACGTATATATTATCATATTTCTGTTACGTTAAAATGTTACGAAAAAAAAGTTTTTTGGTTATAAAGAAAAGTCCGTTTCGAATTTCGAAATACCCAAGTCAAAATTTTGAGAATTTTCAATCTTTTCTACGAAACGAACTATGCGAAATGCGTGGAATTGACTAACAGCGTTCAAAACGCTCTATCCAAATAATGTCAATTTTGAATTATGAAACTTTCGGATTCGTGAAGCAATTCGAGAGGGTGGCACTTCGCACAGCTGATTATAGAAGGCCATTGGACACAACACATACACAAGTTTACGTGCGCCTAAATTGCCTCGAACTTTCGGTCTTTTAGAATAAAAGTTCGCTGAAATATATAGGTATTATATATATGAATCTATGCTCATATATATGAGCATAGATTTATAACGTAGAATCCAACGTTTTACCCGTAAGTAGTAAAAAAAAATAACGTAGCAATGGACATTTTTCAAATTCATTATTTTCAGCAGATATGGTTAGGTTATGTAATCTATATGAGGTAATACTGTAAGTAATCGGCATAAAATAATTTCAGAAACATGGGAAAAACATGCGTCGTTCTCGGTTGTTCTGCAAATAAATGGAAAGCAGAGAAGAAACATATTGCCCTTTTTAAAGTTCCAAATGTAAGCGAATTCGTTCTAATTTTATTTCGAATTATTAAAGCAAATCATTTTTTTTACATGAAAATTGATAACAATTTTTCAGAACTTGGAGCAACTAAAAAAATGGAAGGAAAATTTGCCAGCTTTGAAAAAAACTTTGACCCCTGAGTGTGTGGTTTGCGAAGAGCATTTTAACGATACCGATTTTATACAGTTTCCTTTTCATTCTGGGGATCGTGGATACCGAAAATCAACAATTCAATCAAGGCTCAAAAAGGGAGCTATTCCTTTGCGCATTGCCAATAGAGAAGATGATTTTCTTTCTTTATACAAAGCTTTCCAAAATGTTCAAAGGTACTCGACGTCCACTATCATAGATATAATATTCGTTCCAGTCAGAAAATTTATAATTTCTGTATTCATGAATAACATTTAATCTGTTTCTTTACAGCTGCCAATTACCTTGTTCGTGCAAAGCTATTAATACTGGCACTTCAACTAAAAATTGTAAATCTTGCATTGCCGAATCGGAAGCAGCAAATAGCTCCCTAGCTAAAGTATGGCAATTATTTTGCAATATTCTTTCGATAAATAATCATCATTGGAGTTATTCAGAATCATAATTCATCATTTTTCAGACATTTGATAACGAGAGCATGAAGCAAAGTTTATTGCTTAAAGCGATTGATATGAAACGAGAAGATGTCGTAAAAGAGATGATTTCGCTTGGTACTTCTTTGGATGCTTTGGGACCCGACAGCCGAAGTGCTCTTCAGATAGCTATTGCGAAAAACAACATGGACATGATCAAGCTTCTTGTTGAAAATGGGGCTGACATTCATCTGGAAACAAAGTTCGGGCAACCGTTCGCTTATGCTACTTCCTTAGGCCGTACAGCTTCTCTGGACTATTTTATGAAGAAAGGAGTTGACGTCAACGAGAAAAATAAATATGGAGACACTGCGCTACATACTATGTGCAAAAATAAGATATCTCTCGATTTCAAAGGAACCTGGTCTTTCTTACTCAAGCATGGTGCACGTGCCAATGCAGAAAATTTGGAAAACAAAACGCCTGCATACTATCTTTCATATGAATTAAGGCATTTGATTTCCGGATCATGTTCATGGTTAAAATTAGATTCCGCGTTGAATTTAATGTCAGAATTTTTGAATCAAGGTACTTTGAGTTTCAGCATTTAAATATTTTATGGGGAAAAGTTCATCGCACTTCATTAAATATTATGCTCTGTTGCAGAAGTGGCTTTGGATGATGCTTTGATGAAACAACCACAAATTCTTCGTTTAGCTGTCGAGTCGAGATGTGAGAAACTGACGGAATATTTGTGTCAACATAATGTGGACGTCAATCAAGATGTAACAAGTGCATTATTTCCTCGCAGATCACGTGATCCAACTATTCTTTCGACTGCTGTTGAAAGTCAGAACGTAAACATTCTCAAGATTTTGGTAGATCACGGTGCTCGTATTGAACCCCCCGATACACTTCTCCACTTCTGCGTACGAATAGGTTTCGTTGGCGGCTTGAAATTTTTTCTTGAGCAAGGCATTGATGCTAATATAAAACATTTAAAAAGTGACACGGCACTGCACGAGTTATTGTATAGCTTTAACAAGGATAACCTGCCATACAAAAAGAAGTCCGAAATGTGCAGACTTTTATTGGATCATGGGGCTTCATTAGAGCAGTTGAATGGTTGTGGCAGAACTCCTCTTCAGGTTGCCTGCGAAGAAGAACTCATAGAAATGATCGACTCATTAACTGATAACAGGCCCAATATTACCTGCGATATGAAGTATAGGAAACTGTTCGATTTCGCTGCATCGGCAGGCCACGTCACGCTAATGAATTGTCTTTTAGAAAGGGGGGTCGACATCAATGGGAAAAATGCACAGGGGGAAACAACGCTTCACTTAATATGCAAAAAGTGCAATTGAAACAGTCCAAAAGTTTGCACATATTTATTGAGTCGTGGCGCCGACGTACACGCTAAAGATAACGAAAACGAAACTCCAATCTTTTATGCATCGCAGTACCTATACAAGTGGTTTATCACAAAATCCGAATCAAACGAGTGGTGGACGAGGTACTATGACGAATACAAGAAAAACGTCGAGAAATTAGTGCCCAGATTGTTCATTCTGCACAAACTCATTACACAAGGTGAAATTATAAACATTGGAATACTGTGCTGAACATTCGATTGATTTTTGTTCTTTGCAGGCGCGGATGTAAATGCAGCACTGAAGGGATGTCCAATACTTCTTCACATTGCGGTCATAGTCGGGGTCAAAAAATTGGTCAAATCTCTCTTGGAGCGGAACGTAGATGTCAACAGTCGAATAAAACTAAGAGCAACGGCTCTTCACTGCGCAGCTTATTTTGATCGCTGTATCCTCCTCCCGATTTTGTTACGACATGGTGCTGATGTCAATGCTATTGTGACCATGGAACTCACTCCGCTGCATGTAGCCATCTCACAAGGACACACACGTGTTGCTTTGGTGTTATTGAACTTCGGCGCCAATATTAATGCCCAGGATGCGTGGGGACAGACCGTGTTTCATCTTGCTGCGAATAATCAACGATCAGCACACTTCCCATCATTATTTCTACGAGAAGCAGATACGAAGATAAAAGACATGCATGGTCTAACGGTTCATGATATCGTTTTCAATCCTCTAGATTTCTCAACTAAGCAGCTTGAACTGAGCAGGGATATCAGTGCCGAGAGAGAAAAGATTCTCACAGGCGTATTCTTCAAATGTGAAGCAGTTCAGAAAACTAAGAGCGAAGTCATCACCAGCGCAAAGAAAGATTTCTTGAGTAGTCATTGTACAATGCCGCCTGAAATGGATTGTGATGCAGAAAATTGGAGTTCTAGAATCTTCAGAAGATGTCTGAGTTTCATGGAAAGCAGAGCAAAAATTCTCAATATGAGCGAGGAGCAATTGACGTCAATCATCAATGCGGACACCAATTCAATGGACACTCAACTAGCACAGCAAGTTCGTTTGATGCGAAGAACAGAAGTTTTGAATGGCATCACGTTGTATGATATTGCTACAAAGCATTTCAGGGAGATGGCAAGATTCCTCGGCATCACGAAAATACCCAATCTTGACGGTTTCTCACGATTCGGCTATTACTTTTTACTGCACAAACGGATTTCTGCTATTGAACGACAGTGGGCTGGAAATGAATTGGGGAAGCGTTTGAAAGTCACTTTACCCGAAGAAATCATCGATATAATCATGAAAACATTAAATACCCGCGATATACAAAACGTTCTCAATGCGACTGTTGGTTATGAAGTAATGGCTTTCAATGATGACGAGTATGAAATTAAAGTTGCCGAGGATGAAGCTCGTTCAATTTCGTATGCAAGTTATTCCGATGATGATTATGAGGACGAAGAAAAGTTTCATGATCGTCATCAGTATGACAGAGACTACGAATAAAAATTAAATGATGCCTCATATCCTAAATATTCCTTTTCGACTAATTTGACGTATTATTGATTCCATTGTACTAACTTAGATGCGTTTTATGAATAGTCGCCTTTCATGTGATCTCTTCGCGAATGGATAATACATTAGGGAACGTGATTTATTATAATTTTTACAATACACAGTGCCTATGCAAAAAAGAATGTATCCACTGACGATTTGTACACTTTTTTGTCTCCATACTTGACCAATTTTTGATTATATTTTTTATTGGTTTCATCGTAGATAATTAAAATTGTATTCTATGCTGTATACATTTAACATTTGCTAACCACCATTCAATAAATTCAGTTCGTACAAGTAGTAATACGATTCTTTTTTGAAACTTCCTCGCACTTTCTACGAATAAAGAGAGCAGAATAATTATCTGGATTCGCAAGAAGGTACTGACTTGTGTCACAATGTTTAATCTGTTGGAATTGGTGTATTTTGTTTTTGTATTTATTACTGAGAAATAATGCGTCTTGTAGTATGATATAATTATTGTAAAAACTGTTTATTCAGTAATATACATTTATGTAAGGACCGGTTACGTCGATTACTTCGATAAATTCTTTCTTTTAGACCCAAAAATATAGATATCGTCCACATTGCACGAAGACACGATAACTCCAACCTCCTTCCATTGAACAAAATCGACTTTTTCGAACACCTTGTAACCGGGGAACCTCCGTCTTGAATTTCAAAACCTTAAATTCCGGCTTCTAATGCACGCGAGTGAACAGTCGAGTATAACGCACTCGGAACTCGAGTCAGGTAGATTCTCTAAATTTTTTTTCTATCAATTAAAGAAGTTTTCCAAATTGAACAGATAATATTTCAACACACGGACAAACGTTTATATTTCTGTAACGTTAAAATGTTACGAAGGAAAAGTTTTTTGGTTATAAAGAAAAGTTTCGAATTTCGAAATACGCAAGTCGAAATATTGAGAAGTTTCAATCTTTTCTACGAAGCGAACTATGCGAAATGCGTGGAATTCACTAACAGCGTTCAAAACGCTCTATTACAGTAAACTATTTAAATATCTTTTAAATTTTGCTCCTCCAAATAATGTCAATTTTGAATTATGAAACTTTCGGATTCGTGAAGCAATTCGAGAGGGTGGCACTTCGCACAGCTGATTATTATAGAAGGCCATTGGACACAACACATACACAAGTTTACGTGCGTCTAAATTGCCTCGAACTTTCGGTCTTTTAGAATAAAAGTTCGCTAAAATATACAAGCATATAATAGATTCATAACGTAGAATCCAACGTTTCACCCGTAAGTATTCGAAAAAATAATAACGTAGCAATGGACATTTTTAAAATTCATTATTTTCAGCAGTTATGGTTAGGTTATGTAATCTTTTGAATATTAAAGTATAATATGAGGTAATACTGTAAGTAATTGGCGTAAAATAATTTCAGAAACATGGGGAAAACATGCGTTGTTCTCGGTTGTTCTGCAAATAAATGGAAAGCTCAGAAGAAACGTATTAGCATGTTCAAAGTTCCAGAGGTAAGCGTTTTCATTCCAATTCGGTTTCGAATTGATGAAGAAAATCAATCACAACTTTGCACCTTTTTCACATTCAAGTTTATGAAAACTTTTCAGAACTTGGAGCGACTGGAAAAATGGAAGGACAATTTGCCAGCTTTAAAAGAAACTTTGACCCCAGAGTGTTTCGTTTGCGAAGAGCATTTCAGCGATACTGATTTCATAAAGTATTCGTTTGAAATTGAGTCCGATGGACAATGGATACCAGTAATTCGGTTGCGTCTAAAAACGGAAGCTATTCCTTTGCGCATTACCAATAGAGAAGATGATTTTCTTTCTTTATACAAAACTTTCCGAAATGCTAAAAGGTACTTAACGTGCACTGTATTACATAAATTACATTCCATTCATTAAATTTATAAATTCTGTATTTCGAAATAACTTTAGACTCGGTTTCTTTACAGCTGCGAATCACCTTGTTCCTGCAAAATTATTGTCGCTGGTACTTCAGCTGAAAAATGCCAATCTTGCATCGCTAAGCTTGAAGCAGTAAATAGTTCCGAAGCTGAAGTATGGAAATATTGATATTAATAATAATCTTTCGATTAACGATGATCATCGGAGTTATTCAAAATCATAATTCACATTTTTTCAGAACTTGGATAACGAAAGCATGAAGCAAAGTTTGTTACTCAAAGCCATTGATATGAAAAGGGAAGATGTCGTTAAAGAGATGATCTCCCTTGGTACTTCTTTGGATACTCCAGGACCTGACGGCCGAACTGCTCTTCAGATAGCGATTGCTAAGAACAACAGGGACATAATAAAACTTCTCGTTGAAAATGGGGCTGACATTCATTTGGAAACAAAGTTCGGGAGACCGTTTGCTTATGCTGCTTTCTTGGGCCATGCAGATCTTCTGGACTATTTTATGGAGAAAGGAGTTGACGCCAATGAGAAAAATCAATACGGAGACACTGCGCTACATACTATGTGCAAAAATGAGGAATCAATTGGTTCTAAAGAAACCTGGTCTTTTTTACTCAAGCATGGTGCCCATGCCAATGAAGAAAATTTGGAAAAAAAAACGCCTTCACATTATCTTTCTCGCGAATCGGAGCATTTAATTCCCGGATCATGTCCTTGGAGTAAATTGGATTCCGCGTTGAATTTGATGTCAGAATTCTTGAATCGAGGTACATTATAGTTTCTGAATTCAAATATTTTGTAAGGAAAGATTCATCTGTTTTTTGAAAATTGCGGTTGTTGCAGGAGCGGATTTAGATGATGTTTTGATGAAACAACCTCATATTCTTCCTTACGCTGTCATGGCAAAATGTGAGAAACTGACAGAATATTTGTGCCAACGAAATGTGGACGTCAATCAAGATGTACTAAGTGCATTCTCTTCTTTACAATCGAATGATGTTACTCCTCTTCTGCTTGCTGTTGAAAGTCAGAACCTGAACATTCTCAAGATATTGGTAGATCATGGTGCTCGAAGTAAACACCCCGATAAACTTCTTCACTTCTGCGTAATAATAGAGTTTGTCGATGGCTTAAAATTTTTTCTCGAGAAAGGAATGGATGCTAATGTAAAAGGTTTTAACGACGAAACACCTTTGCACGATTTATTTCCTTTTCGCGGCAAGGTTGAACAGCTATCCGAAAAGAAATCCGAAATGTGCAAACTTTTATTGAATCATGGGGCTTCATTGGAGCAGACGGATCGTTCTGGAAGAACCCCTCTTCAGTCCTTGGACGAAGAAGAACTCATAGGAATGATCGATTCATCAACAGGGAACGGGCCAAATATTGGATGTGAAATGATGTATAGAAAACTGCTTGATTTCGCTGCATCGGAAGGCCATGTCACACTGCTGAATTCTCTTTTAGAAAGGGGAGTCGACATCAATGGGAAAAATGCACAGGGGGAAACAACGCTTCACTTCATATGCAAAAATTGCAATCTCGAAAGTCCTAAAGTTTGCACATTTTTATTGAGTCGCGGCGCCGACGTACACGCTGAAGATAACGACAACAAAACTCCAACCTTTTACGCCTCGCAGGACCTGTACAAGTTGTTTCTCTTAATATCCCAACGAAACAACCCGTACTCGCGGTGGCAAAGAAATTGCGAGATGCTAGTTCCCAGATTGTTCCTTATGCACAAACTCATTACACAAGGTGAATTTATAAACGCTCGAATACTGTGTTGAACATATGATTAATATTCGTTCTTTGCAGGAGCTGATGTGAACGAAGCCCTGAAGGAATGTCCAATACTTCTCCACATCGCGGTCATAGTCGGGGTCAAAAAATTAGTCAAATGTCTTTTGGAGCGAAACGTGGATGTCAATAGTCGAACGGAGGAAGGAGCAACGGCTCTCCACTGCGCAGCTTATTTCGATCACTATATCCTCGTCCCCATTTTGTTACGCCATGGCGCTTGTATCAATACCATTATAACCAAGAAACTCACTCCGCTTCATGTAGCCATCTCACAAGGACACACTTGTGTTGCTTTGGTGTTATTGAACTTGGGTGCCAATATTAATGCTCAGGATACGTGGGGACAGACCGTGTTTCATCTTGCTGCCAATTATCAGCGATCAGCACACTTTCCATCATTATTTCTACGGGAAGCAGATACGAAGATAAAAGACATGCATGGTCTCACGGTTCATGATATCGTTTCCAATCCTCTAGATTTTTCAACTAAGCAGCTTGAACTGAGCAGGGATATCAGCGCCGAGAGAGAAAAGATTCTTACAGGTGTATTTTTCAAATGTGCAGCAGTTCCGAACACTGAGAGCGGACTTGTCACCAGCGCAAAGGAAGATTTCTTGAGCAGTTATTGTGCAATGCCGCCTGGAATGGATTCTGATGCAGAAAATTGGAGTTCTACAGTCTTTAGAAGATGTCTGAGGTTTATGGAAAGCAGAGCCAAAATTCTCAGTATGAGCGAGGAACAATTGACGTCGACCATCAATGCGAACACCAACCCAATGGACACCCACCTAGCACAGCAAATGAGTTTGATGCGAAGAACAGAAGTTTCGGATGACGTCACGTTATACGATATTGCCACAAAGCATTTCAGGAAGATGGCAAGATGTCTCGGAGTCACGAAAATACCCGATATTGATGATTTCGCAGTATTGGGTTATTACCATTTACTGCACGAACGAATTTCTGCTGTTGAACGACAATGGGCTGGGAATGAATTGGGAAAGAGTTTGAAAGTCACTTTACCCGAAGAAATCATCGATGAAATCATGAGAATGTTAAACATCTTCGATGTTCGAAACATTCTTAATGCGACTGTTGGTTACAAAGGAATGGCTTTCAGTGATGACGCGTATGAAACTGTAGTTGCAGAATTTGAAGCTGGTTTTATTTCGAATGCAAGTTTTTATGATGATGATTTTGAGGACGAAGAATGGTTTTATGATCGTCTTATGTATAACATAGGGATTTAATTGAAATGAGACGAAGCTTCAGATTTTGAAAACGGCTTTTCAACTCATTTTAATATCTCTTTTCATGTGATTTCTTCGCAAATGGATAATACAGTTGGGGACGTGATTTATTAATATTTTTTACAATGCACAGTGCTGACGCTGATAATTTGTATCCACTGTATCCACTGATAATTAGTACACTTTGTAATCTCAGTACTTGACCAAATTCCAATTAAATTTCTTATTACTTTTATCGCAGATAATTAAAATTGTATTCTATGCTGTATACATTTAACATTTGCTAATAATCATTTAATAAATTCATTACGTACAAGTAGAAAAACAATTCTTTTATGAAACTTTCTCGCACTTTTTGCGAGTAGAGAGAGTAGAACAATTATCTGGATTCGCGAGAAGCTACCGACTTGTGTCACAATTTTTAATCCGTTGAAATTGGTAGCAGAAAAAATTATTCTAGTAGCATAATATACATATTGTAAACATTTTATATTCAGCAATTAATATACATATGGCAGGACCAGTAACGTCGATTACTTCGATGAATTATTTCTTTCAGAGCCGAAACTATAGATATCATCCACTTATTGCACGAAGACAATCCTTTAATTGAACGAAATCGACTTATTCGAACACCTTGTAACCAGGGAACCTCCGTCTTGAATTTCAAAACCTTGATTTTAGACTCCTAATGCACGCCGAGTCAACAGTCAAGTATAACGCACTCCGAGCCGAGCGGACTCTCCAAATCTTTTTCTATTGAATAAAAAAGTCTTCAACTTATATATTATCATATTTCTTAACAATAACTAAGTATCTAAAGAATTTTTTATTCCCATTCAAAGTTAATGTTACGAAAAGAAAATTTTTTCGTTGAAGAAAAATCTATTTCGAATTTTCGAAACTTTTTTACGAAGCGAACTATGCGAAATGCGTGGAATTGACTAACGGCGTTCAAAATGCTCTATTACAGTAAGCTAAATATATATTATATCAATTTTGCTATCTCATCCCCAAATAATGTCAATTTCGAATTATGAAACTTCCGGATTCGTAAAGCAATGAAATTCGAGAGGGAGGCACTATACTTCGCACAGCTGATTTTAGAAGGCCCAAAAGCCATCATTGGACATAACTCACACAACACAGACACAAGCTTATACGTGCGTCTGAATTGCTTCATTAACTTTCGGTCTTTTAGAATAAAACTCCGCTAAAATACATGAGCATAGATTCTAACGTAGAATCCAACGTTTAACCGTAAGTATTAATAAAAACAATGAAGAAGCAATGGACAATTCTCAAATTCATTATTTTCAGCAGTTTTTTTTAGTACTTTAGGTTATGTAATCTTTTGAATCCTAAAGCACAATACGAAACAGTTTTTGATACTGTAAGTAATCGGCGTAAAATAATTTCAGAAACATGGAGGATAAATGCGTTGTTCTCGGTTGTTCTGCAAATAAATGGAAAGCACAGAAGAAACGTATTACCATGTTCAAAGTTCCAGAGGTAAGCGATTTCATTCCAATTCGGTTTCGAATTGATGAAAAAAATCAATTACAGCTTTGCACCTTTTTTACATTCAAGTTTGTAAAAATTTTTCAGAACTTGGAGCGACTAGAAAAATGGAAGGAAAGTTTGCCAGCTTTAAAAGAAACTTTGACCCCTGAGTGTTTCGTTTGCGAAGAGCATTTTAACGATACTGATTTCATAAAGTATTCGTTTGAAATTGAGTCCGATGGACAATGGATACCAGTAATTGGGTTGCGTCTGCAAACGGGAGCTATTCCTTTGTGTATTGCCAATAGAGAAGATGATTTTCTTTCTTTATACGAAGCTTTTCAAAATGAAGTATGGAAATATTTTTATTTCATAATAATTTTTCGATAAATAATGATCATCGGAGTTATTCGGAATCGTAATTCATAATTTTTCAGAAACTGGATAACGAGAGCATGAAGCGAAGTTTGTTACTCAAAGCCATTGATTTGAAAAGAGAAGACGTCGTTGAAGAGATGATTTCCCTTGGTACTTCTTTGGATGCTCCAGGACCTGACGGCCGAACTGCTCTTCAGATAGCGATTGCTAAAAACAACAGAGACATAATGGAACTTCTTGTTCAAAATGGGGCCGATTTTCATTTTGAAACAAAGTTCGGGAAACCATTTGCTTATGCTGTTTCCTTGGGCCATACAGCTATTCTGGACTTTTTCATGAAGAAAGGAGTTGACGTCAATGAGAAAAATCAATACGGAAACACTGCGCTACATACAATGTGCAATAATGAGGAATTAATCGATTCCAAAGAAACCTGGTCTTTTTTACTTAAGCATGGTGCTCATGCAGATGCAGAAAATTTGGAAAAGAAAACACCTTTATATTATCTTTCCTGTAAATTAACGCATTTAATTTCTGGATCATGTTCATGGGGAAAATTGAATTCCGCGTTGAATTTGATGTCAGAATTCTTGAATCAAGGTACAATAGAGTTTTAGCATTTGAATATTATATGAAGTAAGATTCATCACTTTTTTACAAATTTTGCTCTGTTGCAGGGGTGGAGTTAGATGATACCTTGATAAAACACCCACTAATTCTTCCTTGTGCTGTCAAGTCAGAATGTGAGCTACTGACGGAATATCTATGCAAACGGAATGTGGACGTTAATGAAGTTGTACCCAGTCTTGGTTGTACAAGATCACATCATGATCATGTTCTTATGATTGCTATTGAAAGTCAGAACTTGAACATTCTCAAGATTTTGATGGATCACGGTGCACGAAGTCAACCCCACCATGAACTTCTCCAC
>JABFQM010001282.1:0-22739 GCA_022816865.1 Zelostemma sp. ZL-2020
CCGGGGTCTCAAGGTCGTTTTCATAGCAGCCTCGTAATTCCTCGCGTAGATTTGTCTCTGCGCTAGCATAAAAAAATGAAAAGCCTCGGCACCGCGCCAGACGTTCTCGATCGCCGATTGGTCCGCGTCGTCTTCCGCGGCGAGGCCCATTACGGTGTTGCTCCGGGCACCTTTTGCGACCGGCGCGTTTTTCAAGTGCTCCTCGACCAGCAGAGCCGCCAGCACGTAAAGTTTCTTGATTCTCTGCGGATTCGCTTTGCTTTTACTCTGCTCCTCGGCCAAACGCGTCAACAGCTTCGCCGCTTCCAATGGACAATTGGCTTTTCTGTATAACTCGACAGCCTGCAATCTGTTGTTATTGAGTAATAAATGGTTGGCGTATTTGTTCATCAGCTCGTCGATTTGCGCCATTTTGTAAGTCTTCGCCAGATCGAGAGCTCGGTCCCACTGGTTGAGCCGAACGCAAGTCGCGACCGCTTGTTTTACATCGCCGTATTTTATGTAAGCGCTCACCGCCTGGTGGCACATACCAACGGACGCCAGCAATTTCGCGACCTTTTTCAAGGCCGGGGATTTGTCCGGGAGTTGCGCCACCATCGCCGCGAGTTCCTGGTAGTCTTCGAGTTTACAATAACACTCGATCAACTTTTCGGAGCAAGAACGAGCTTTCAAGTAATATTCTTTGGCGCCTTCCCAGTTCTGCCTCTCGGCGAAAAAGTCGCCGATCTTCTCGTGTATCTGCTCAGCCTGCTTGTCGGAGATGCTGCCGATGCCCATCTTCATCAACTGTAAAACGCGGAAATAATCCCCGAGCTTCTGGCGCAGAGCTATGGCCAAATCGCGGCGGTCCATGTCCAAGTAAATCTTCTCGGCTTCGTCGTAGTCGTCCAGGAAAGCCGCGATTTCCGCTTTTCTTAATCTGTCGTTGTGCACGTTGCGCAGGCGTTTGATGAAACGTATCCCCAGGTAATCCGTGCATCGCACCATCGCGTTTTCCGCCGTGTCCAAGTCGAGCTCATTAAGCGCTGATTCCGCCAGCAGACGCCACAGCCTCGGGTGCGGATTGTCCTGAAAAATCATCGAGTTACAATCATCGTACGAATTAATCGTCCAAAAGATCTTGCCTGTATGAAAATATTAGCCTCTTTCAGTCCCACTTTCTTCAGCAACTCTTTCGTGTCCCTCAGAGATTTGACCTCCAAATCCACGATCAAATCCGATCGCAGATCGTTCGGTTTCTGAACCAAATTGTGCAACATCACGCAGCGAATTTCCAGGTCGCGGAACGAACAAATGTACCCGGAACACGAGATCGGCTCTTCCGGATCCAACCCTCTGAACACGTACATCCTCATTTTCTCCAAGATCACCAGTAAAGTTGGATTATCCTCGGCCCAGTGCATCGCCCAAACATCTTTCCTCTCGAATTTCTCCGGGTTCTCGGAATCCGCGCTTTTCTCGTGCTCGGTATTCAAATCCAGCATGCTCAAATTCCCCGAGGAGTCGATTATCGAGGCTCTCGTGGAGTTACAATTAATCGCCAATTGCGAAGGGCCAAAAGACGACGAAACGTTGTACCTATTGGTCAGCGTAATTTGCGGCAGGGAATATCTCTGGATCATCCCGGATTCTCTTCCAACCAGAAGAATCTTGTCTGTAACGCAGACGCAAGAGATGGAATCAACGGTGACCTTCCTGTTCGTGGGGGTGTTGAAAGCCGTCCCGTCTTTGTCAAGGTCACGGATGATTTCCGATACTCCCGTGGGCGTATCGTCGACGTGATAAATCATGCTTCTTCTCTGGGCGCGGCCGGCGTTCAGCGACGAGCTGCGCGGCGTTCGAAAGTTCCAAACGAGGAATTGGTTCTTCGAAGCCGCCACCACCGCGTTAACGGACATGGACATCCACAGGGGCTCGAGGTCCAGGAACTTCGTATCCACCGGCGTGGCTATGGCGTTGCAGACCCGAAGGACGAACCTCTCCGAGTCTTTTGCGGAGTCGTTGTGACTCGCCAAAACGCAATGTTCCCCGTGGGAAGCAACGGAGATCAAAGACTTGACGTTTTTCGTGGAGCAGGCGTTGGTGTTCGTGTTCCAGAAGAAAACGCAGACGCCGTCCCTGCCGATTCTCTCGTTCGTGAAGACCACGGTTTTGCTGAAGTACGTCCATTTGTAACTGGGGCAAACGTTGGCGAAGTACACGTGGGAGTCGACGGAGAGGCAGACCCGGAGCGAACCTCCCTCCCAGGAACAACAAGTGACCTCTCTCCCGGGGATTCGTAGGGTTTTCAGTCGTTCGCCGAACGCGCTGTAGAATTGAAGAGCGTTCGAGGCCCTGGAATCGGAGGCGCTGCCGTTACCCACGTCCGGGGCTTTCGTGAAACCCGCGACCGCGAGCATGGAGCCGTAACTGTTCCAAGCGCACCATACGGTGTTCATCCCCGTGTCCAGGATCACCGGCTTGTCGTCCGTGCAGTCCTTCATCAGCTGCACCTTGCCGTTTTGGTAACAAATGGCCAGGGTTGGACAGTCCGTGGAAACGTAGCCGCCTCTACCGTCGTACCAATTCATGGCGACGATGACCTGCGTTTGTTCTATGGAATGTCCTGGTGGGGATTCCGGAGACTCCACCTTCGTCAGGAACGTCCCTTGGTTATCGTACAAATGAACTTCGCCGGTTTTCAAAGCGAATAATAAAAGTTTGCTGTCCGGGGACCATTGCACTCCGCAAAGGGACGTGTTTTTGATGTCTTTGCCCCAGATTCTGTTGCCGTCTACTGCGCCGACGATGACCGCGCCGTCCTCGTAGACGATGCAGATTTTTAATCCGTCCGCGCTCCAGGCCATGCCTTTGACGACTGATTTGTTGCGATTGTTTATCATCTCCTCGTACCAGGATCCTTTGTACAACATCCAGACGATGATTACTCCGTTCTGGTCGCTGGAAGTTAATTTCTGGTGCTTCTCGTTCCACGTTACGACCTGGACTTGACTGCTGTGACCTTCCAGGGTTTGGTTCATGCTCAGGTTATTCGCGGACATGAAGTTGCGGTTTTTCGTGCTGTTGCTGTTCTGGGAACTGCTGCTGGAGTCGACTTGGAGAACTTTGAGGAGACCGTCGTCGCCCCCGATTGCGATGTATCCCTCTATTTGGTTCCATGATATGCAGCTTAAGCGGAAGTTGTTGGGGATGGCGATTTTCTTACTTAAATAGACGTACATGGTTTTCGATCTATTTTTTTTGTGCTTGTGTTTGCGGAATCATTTTTCTGCAAAAAGATACGAGTTTTTTTAACGGGGCGCAAAGATTGCGGCATGTTTCGGGCATTCGTGTGTTTGTTTTGCTTTTGTTTACATGGAAACTGTATATCTAATCGTGAAAATTTTTATAATTATAGTTTATTTATAGCCCGAAATTTTTAAACTCACTTATTCGAGAATCTCGGGTTTCTTCTGCTCGCATTGTTTGACAACAAAATATTTGTTTTCGTACTGATTAGTGTCAACAAACAAACGTCATCGCGTGTCAAATGATCCTAGGGAATTTCCACCTGCGCTCGTAATTCGTCATATCCGGGGTTAATCGAGCAATAATTTAATGGGAAAGTTATTGAAAACCGAATTGAACCCTAATTTCCATTAATTTTTTGGGTTTTCTCGATTCAAATCACGGAATTATAGTTTTGGAGTGTTGACATCAAACTTTCGAGTTGTGGCAGCACTGAAAAGTGATAATGATGACGTATTTGTACGTGTATAGCCCGGAACACATAGGAAAAACGTAGAACGTAAAACGTCTTTGTGTCTCTTTCTCGCTGATGAAAAGAGAAAAAAACAATCATGTTTTACGTTCTACGTTTTTCCTATGTGTTCCGGGCTTATACCGTGGATACACATATTCGTTTCAGCAGTGCTGCCACACTGCAAAACGCGATTGCCACCATTTCAAGTGTAAACACTATTATTTACGAAAGAATCGATATAGTATCCATGTAAACTAAATCACAAGACCCGGCAAGTATCGAGAGAGCATCCGGGAATGTGAATAAAGTGATTTTCCATAAGCGCAATTTTTTAAACTCGGATGATTGGCGGAAAAAAGTAACTAGGCTGGAAGCGCGATCTAGTGACAATTCCACAGAGATGAGAGAGAAGCTTGTAAATCCGCGTGAGCGAGTATCATAAAGTGGATTACAAGTGCAATTCAATAAGTATTGAAAATCCAATAACATATTAATTAAATCGATAGTCCGCGTGACTTGGAATTACGCGGCGTGCTTTTACGTTCTTCTTTTCCATCAATTTTCAACTGTCAGTCGAAAGTGGTCGTTCTAGCGTGTAACGCGTATATTGTGTATCCCGCATGGACATTTTTTTCGAGCGTTAGAAAACAGCGACATCGAGAACGGCGAGTGGGTCCATATCAACGCGATTCGCACATTTTTTTGTCTACACGATTCGATGGAAATGTAAGTTGTATAATTCATCACTTTCAACTATTTTTGTGTTCATTCATATTTTCGTTTGCCGATAACGCGTGTTTTTATTGATAAGTACTCGAGTCACACGACCATTAGAAATCGCCGAGAAATTTCGATGTTATTGCCGCGATTGTTTATTGTGCATGGTTTTTACTGGTGCTTTCGCCGCTCATAAAAAATGCCATTTCGAATATAAAAATGGCTAAAAAAATTAACGCGTAAATTCTAGAATATTCGTTTCTTTACCGAAAATTATGTGGAAATAACGTTTTTTTTTCCGGAAGTCGCTAATTTGGCTGGAAAAGAATGTTAAATCGAAGAAAAAAAATCGCGGCAAATGCCGAGTATCGATTTATCATCGCAATTATTTCATGTTCTACGCGTATAGCTGGTACATGCTGGAACTCGATACTTCTCAAAATAAACCACAAAACCCGATACGCAATTGATAGCGTCCGGTTTCTTATCAATTTCTAGAAGTTACGCTTCAAATGTATCGCTCCTCGATTTATTTTCGTAAAGAATTCAAAATTCCTTCCAGCTGCAAAATTTCCGAAGGTTACAAAAAATTCCTCGCGTGATACGGTTTCGCGAGCACAACTTTTTTTGCATGAAACTCGACATGCAAAAAATGACCTTAGATATTAGAACCGACATCGCCTGATTTTAGTCGTTCCATTTCACGCTCGCGTTTCGCATCCAACGCTCGATAAGAATTTGGATTAACGTAATTTTGTCTTTTTTGCAGAACGAAGAAATATCTTTCCAGCCCTGCGATGATTGTCCTCGTGGAACTTTAGCGAAACAAGTCGTTGACATCTAAGAAAACAGGGTAAAAATGGTGTCATCAGTAGCATCAGTAGCGATGAACGGGGACCCGGAAGGCTTGAACGGGGCCATCCTGGAGCTGCAGGACGAGAGCCATTCCAGCATCATTCTCTCGTCCCTCAACATGATGAGGAAAAACAAGCATTTCTGTGACGTCATACTCCACGTAAGCCTAACGAAACTAAAAAACCATTGAACAAATGAATGATAATCTTTTATTTCGTAGGTGGAGAACACGGAGATCCACGGTCACCGAGCTGTCCTGGCAGCGGCGTCGCCTTATCTGTTTGAATTATTCAGCTCCGAGAATCAAGGCAACAAGGAGCAGAAAATAACACTGCAGCTGACAGGAAACATCGATAAAACAGCGCTGCAAAAATTGATCGATTACACGTATACTTCGAAGTGAGCAATTTACCCGCTCGCCGGAATAGGAATAAGAATTGAAATCATTAACGCGTACTTTCAGATTGGAAGTACTGCCGGAAGAAGTGAAATCCGTTCACATAGCTGCATGTTACTTGAAAATGGACAGGGTCGTGTCGCAGTGCGCGAGTTACCTGCTGGATTCTTTGGCTCCGGACAACTGCCTCGACATTCGCACGTTGCCGGGCATTCGGCACGATGAGAGTTTCATCAAGCAAGTCGAGATCTACATTCGACAAAACGTGGGCGATTTCTATTCACTTTTGTGTCTAAATTTGGAAACAGTTTTACGTGAATGTTCATTTTACAGATCACAGCCGTGTGCAGCAGTCCCGCTTTGTCGACCTTACCCTGCGTGAGAATCGAGGTTTTGTATCAGACGATGCAAGAAATATCGCTGGTTAATGGAACTACTTTGTGCTGCTTGGTCCTGGACTGGGTCAAGCGTTTTCTAACAGACTCGGAAAAGACGGGCATAGAGCAGCTCACGGAAAAAACTTACTTGCTGTACCTGGCACTGGACAACAGCCTTCAGGATTGCACCGATTTGCCCTCCGGCGACGTCAGCGATACCGAAATTGTCCAGGATTATAAAAAACTGTCTCTGAAAACGAAAGTTCTGAGCAAGAGTCGAAGAAAAGGGAATCTGCAGCCCGCGAAGCCGCGGGTGCTCATTTACTCCAAGGACATCGAGGATCGAGTCGAGCAACAGCTGGAGCCGGACTGGAATTTGATCGGAGTGAACAAAGTCGGCGAGCACACGTTCCTGGCGATCGTGACCGTGAACCGCCGTTTGGCGACGCTTTCCGTGCTCCTAAGATTGAACATTCCAGCGGCGCCGATGTCCCTAGAAGCGGACAAAGACAAAGATGTTCAAAGCAGCACCAACAGCGAGCCTGAATTGTACTGCGCCCTTCCCACGATGAAGGCTGGAAAATGCGCTGTCGGCTGTGCCAACTTGAACGGCAAACTTTTGGTCTGCGGAGGCTACGATCGCATCGAGTGTCTCAAATCCGTCGACCAGTATCTCCCGGAAACAAACACCTGGGAAGTTTTGTCTTCTATGAGGGAAGCGCGAGGTCGATTCGGCATCGCCGTCCTCGACGGAAAAGTCTACGCCATCGGCGGCTCCAACGGATCCACCGAACTGGCGACCGTCGAGGTGCTCAATCCGGAAAACGGCTGGAAGTGGGTCCGAGTTGCTAATTTGCCTTTGGCGAGATCCAATTCCGGCATCTGCGCCCTTGGCAACAAAATTTACTGCATCGGCGGATGGAACGGCCAAGTGCGTTTTTCATGTCGAATGGTTTTTACGATATTGTATTTTTGATTGTTACTTTCTTTTTTAGACTGGTATTAAGCAGTGCGACATTTTCGACCCGGACAGCGGCACTTGGTCGAGCATAGAATCGCTGAAAATAGGGCGCTACCAGGCCGGCGTTTCCGCGTATCAAGGCAAAGTCTACGCGGTCGGTGGTTGCGACGCTTGGAACTGCTTGAATTCTGTGGAGATTTATGACCCCGAAACCAACGCTTGGGTCAGTGGACCACCGCTCATTACCCCGCGACGCGGTTGCGGATTAACGGAATTTAATGGGCGACTTTACGCCGTTGGAGGCTCTTCCGGTCAAAGCCTCACGAGCACCGAGATCTACGATCCGCATGAACAAGCTTGGCTTCCTGGACCGTCAATGTCGACGCCACGGGCTAACGTCGCGGCCGCTGTCGTGGGTGATCGGTGAGGAAAACTTGGGGAGCTTGAATTATTGTTTTTTGAAACTGAAGTGATTACGGTTGTTTGAAATTAATTACAGATTGTATGCTGTGGGAGGTTTCTCCGGAAAGAATTTCCTGAATTCTATCGAGTATTTGGACAGTCACAGTAACGAGTGGACTACTTTTATTCCTAAGACGGACGGCATCAAGACGCCTCCTTTACTGGAACCCAACGCTGCCAACGATTCGAATGCTAATGAAAGCGAAAAGGAATCTATATAATTAAGAATTATCAGAAAAGCCATAGATGTTTAAGCGCGATGAAACATGTTTTTTTTAAATTTCAATATTTCCGAATTATATGCAAAAGTTTGCCACGAATTGTTGGCCGATTGACTTTCATTTGTACTGCAGATTTTCGGAAGAAAGTCTTTTACAGTGATGATTTCTATCCGAGAATTGTATATATGTATTTACGAATGCTTGCATTTGCCATATCAAATACGGATTTTGAAAATGTTTTGCCTAACCAGGGAGGGTCTAATTGTTTAAGGACCTTAAAAGATAATTGTATAATAACGACTTGGTATATTTTGAATCCATTTTTTAACTCTGAGCCCTGAAAATGTCGAAATCATTCCGATAAAAGTATCTTTTAAAAACTTTTGTATATGCTTTACGTCACGACGTTGGTAAAGAGTTTACACAGCTTTTTCTTGGGTGGATCCAAGCGATTCAAAATAGGGATTATTCATCCGATGTTTTTCGCAAGCTTCTCAAGACAAGAAATAAAGCTGGATCCGAATTTTTAAATTGCTGTAATTGACTAATTTTTATTTTTTGTGGCGGAAGACTATGCTACTACAAACCAACTGTATAAATTGTAAAATAATTTTAGTTTACTCACAGATTTAAAACGTAAAACTGTTTTCGTTTAGACACCGTATTCTCAAGAATCTGAAAAATGCATCAGTTGTGGACTTCAGAGAAAAAGTTTATTCTTTCATATAACATATGAAATGAGGTAATTTACTTTGTTCATAATGAACTGAAATGTACACCATCCATATCAAAAACTTCAAATTCAACGTTTCTATCTCCTTTTCATAATAAAAATAAATCAACTGTGAAAAAACAAAACTAATGCTAAAAGTGAAACGTTCTAAAGAAAATTTATATATGTTCACAAGATTGAAAAAGTGGCAAAAATTTATAAACGTGGAATGAATGTTTTGTAAAATGGAAAAAGAAACTATTGTAATTAATAAAATGAAACCCGTTACAACCAGACCAAAACTTTTGCTAGATTTTAATAAGCAACAAATTGCGTAAATGTTTTGTAGACAATTTATTTCCACATCAAAGAAAAAGATTCATTTGTACAAAAAAACGGCGATATTGAAAATAAACATCATCGCATTTGTGAAAATAATGAACTATTCTGCTGTTCCGCGAATCGTATGGATCATAACAATTATAAAAACTGAAAAATAGTACATTACTTAACGGGTGCTCAAGGTTTCTTTCGACGAATGAGTCGAAAATCACCTCAAGTACCCATCAAGTACGATATTTTATGCAACGAAGGCCAAAAAAGTGCAATTAATCTCTCCGCGAGGAGCGATAAATAAACTTTTTCGTACTGCGTTACATAAAGTACATAACGGCAAAAATTATTACAGAAATAATCGAGTATAATCATCTTTCTTTATACATTAAAGTTAAAAACTAGAAAATCATTTTCTAATTCGCTTTTTAAAGAAGCTGCTTGTCAAACAAGAACTCTCCAATGGGACCATGATCCTTCATCATCTTGCCCAGAGTGGAAATCTTCCCAGCCAAATCCCGTTGTCCCTTCAGTTGTTCATCCAAAAAGTCTGCGGTGAAGTAATCGACCAACTAAAAAATACGAAATCAAGTTAAAGAAAATTCAATTCCACAATCCAAACTCGATGAATCAACTAACATGGTAATCATTGAAGTTTTCTGCGCTTTCGCAGACTGTCAGGATCTTGCGAATGCTGTGAGTCACCGCAGTCTCCAGCTCCAGAGCTTTCTTCAACGCATCATTTCCACTGCTCCATTCTTCCATACGTGGTCTCTGTAAGTCCCAAAAAACACTTTAGCTCCAAAATCTTTTTGAAACCTCGCGAATGCAAATTTACCAATGGGTACTGAATAAGTTTATTAATCCCGCTTTGCAGCTCTCCTCTCATGAGCAAATACTCGATGACTTTGATGGCATGTTGCCTCTCCTCCTTCGCCGACTCGAAGAAGAACTCGCTGAATCCAGGACGGTTTACGTCGTCGCGAGCGAAATACGCACCCTGCAAAATAAAATCTCGTATCATTTTTCATACTCGTTTGTCTAAAGGGACATAAAACTCACCATAGCGAGGTAAGTCATGGCAGCCTCGAGTTCCGTTTGGACTTGAGCTTCCAAAATCTTAGTGCAGGGGTTCGCCATATCGATCCATTGCTTTGGAATATCGACTTGCTCCCTCGTACCTATAAAAGAAAGAACTAAGTCACACAATTACTCATCTTGTAATCTATGATTCGATATTTCAATTGCAAAATTTGCTTCGAACTCTGTACTCGATGAAACACAGTTTTCCTTATCTAAACTTATCGCTGCAACTCGAATAGGAAAAAATGGTAGTTTCTATCAACTATTTTATCTGAATTACGGCAGAAAAATACCATTGTCATGAACATAAACGTTTTTTTATCGAGTACGAATCTATACGTGACCGAGATAACGGTTATTTGTTCGTCATTTAAATTCCAATAAAGATGATAATGTTACATGATGTTATTTCCACGATTGGGAAAATTCGATTTTTCTAAGCATTTTTTAATAACAATTAGAATCGAGTACGATGTAATTACAATGCAATAAATAAATTCTATTTTTGGAAATGGTACATCGATTATGATTGGAAAAATTCGTTTTTTCTACGCGTTTGTTAACAACAAAAAGTTTCGAATCGATGTTATTACAATGCAAGAAAGAAATTCTTTTGTGGGGAATGATGCATCGAATTATTCATGAAGATGTGTCATTTCTGTTTCCTTTTCGTATCGCATCCTGCACATGCAGATGCAGAAAGTTTTATCGGTGTTTATGAAGCTGAATAAAATAGATAAAGAGTAATCTAACCACGAGGAGGAACAATGCGAACAATAAAATATCGAAAATAACTTTCGATTAAAAAATTACCACTGATGAGACTAGGAAATTGCTGTCGATAAAAACAATGTACTTTCAATTGAGTTGCGTCAGCGCCTCCCCTTTTTTTCAAGAAAACATTACATTACCGATCGCAAGAAATCGAAGAAACTCGTTTTTCGAAGAAAAAAAAAACAACGTGACAATGAAGGTTCTCGAAATAGACGCGAGACGCTCCGTGTAACGAAACAATGACAGTGATGAAGTTCCGAAACGAGAAAAATGTAAAGATTCAACGAAATACTTACACTGGAGTCCATCGCCGAAGGCAAAGCCGACACACGACAAAGCGAGGACGAGAACGGTGAAAACTTTCATGATGATTCGGCTTCGTAAAATTGACAAAACTTCTCTT
The DNA here is from genome assembly GCA_022816865.1 of Zelostemma sp. ZL-2020. NCBI lineage: Eukaryota > Metazoa > Arthropoda > Insecta > Hymenoptera > Platygastridae > Zelostemma > Zelostemma sp. ZL-2020. Next base: position 11,038 of record JABFQM010001282.1, read on the forward strand.
AATTGACTTGTGAAGTAGCAACCTTTATACGCACTGGCATAGAAGGCTACGATCTTCTACAATGTTCAATTACAATATGCGCTGCTGAAGTTTCACTCGACCATTGGCCAGTCTAGAAAAATCAAAGTACGCACTGTTTCTTGGCCGCATACACAAACACTATATTTGCAAGCACACGATTAAACGTGACTATCTAGTATCTACGCATCAAACCTTCGAGCCGAGAGCAGCCGACTTTTCACGAAGAGCGCCGGAGTTGGGCGAAGGGCGAGGAGACGACGAGAGACGGAATTCGGGGAAACGGAAAACGATGACATGGCTGGAATGCGTGTATATATGTGTGCGTGCGATTGCGCATGCGCAGTTTCACTCGTACCAGGTGACCGAATGACTGAGTAGCTCTTCATATTCCAATAAGAGATTTATTGTTTAGCACAGCGTCGAAGCGAGAGTATTCACGCTATTTGCTAAACAGCTCTACTTTTCGGAAAAAGTAAGTATTGCGCGTTGTGTCGTCATACTTTTCGAACGATCGGTCCCAGCGCGATTTATTACACGCCATTTCAGTTTTTCTACGCCGCAATAATTTTTGTACATCGCGATGTATTAATTACAACAAACCCTTATCTACGGAAAAATTAACGCGATTGTGAAGCATTGTCAGCGCTAGAGAGTCCTAGATATCGCTTTATCAACATGATTTTGTTCGACCTATTTTTATTCTCGGGGAAATTTTTAATGATTTTCGATTTGTTTTTCAGAAATGAAGTTCTTTTTGGCGATATTTTGTGCTGTTCTGATGGCGGTTTCCGCCGCTGACGTTTGCTACAAAAACGTGGAAGAGGCGTGCAGTTCAACGCCTCCCAGGGATGGTAAATTTGAAAGAGTTTCATGTTTTCGAAAGAAATTCTATATTTAGCTTCCATTAAATTAATTAATTTTTCTAACGAACACATTAGATAATTCCTGAGTAAAGAAATAAATGACTGAAGTAACAAACAATTTTACAGAAAATTTAATCAACTGCAATGCAAAGTACGGAAACATTTTGAACCCGGACTCGAGCCTGGAAAGTGACCTTCAAGCCTACGCCAACTCCCATATCGAAACCAACTTCAACTTCCTGATAATGTCCTCTTACTTTGGCAACTACGAAGCCAATCGCGATGGTTTCAAAAGTCTCTACCGCAAGTTGTCGGACGACGCTTGGGAAAAGTCCATCGACATCATTAAGTACTTGGCGAAGCGAGGCGGAAAGATGAATTTTGGGCAAGAGTCCCACTTGAAGAAAAGCGTACGATTTTGGATTCACATACCAATGTACCATTTGAAATTAGAGTTTTACAAGGGTTTTCTTTCACAGGTGAAGGAACAGCATATTTACGAACTTTCGGAGATAAGCAGTTTGGCTAGAGGACTCGACATGACCAAGAAGCTCGCGGAGGAATCTCTGCGTATTCATTCCAACTCGTTGCTCCACGGCAAACAAGACGCTTCTGTTGGGCATTATTTGGAAGAAAAGTTCATCGAGCCCCAAGCCGACACCGTGCGCGAGTTGTCTGGGTATACTACGGAGCTGAAGAAACTGCTTCGTGGGAAAAACAAGGAGAAGGATGCGTCCCTTTCCTTGTACTTATTCGATCAATACCTGAAGAAGCTTATGTAAATTTTTTTTCTTCCTCTGGAATCTTTACTTGTTTCAGAGAATTATTGTTCGAATCAGTTTATGTTTTTCGGAGCTCAATAATTTTGCCTTTTTTAAGAGTGTAAGTTCTGTAAATTTGTATGATCGATTATCAGCGTAAATAATTAAAGCTGGATCTTGAGTAATTAAAGCTTTGTATCTTTCAGTTAGAAAATGGTTCTTTTATCTGTTTATGTTCCCAAGTTTCATCACAATATTTCGAAAAAGCAAAATTAAATCTGGAATGGAATTATTGTGCAATTTTGACTTTTCCGTTTTTATTTTGCTCAAAGATACTTCGTCGTTTTACCATATCGATAAGAAAGATGAGAAGAGGGTGCAAAGTTCGCTCGATCTTATGAAAATGAAAACCCTTACATAAACTTACAATTGCATCCACATTTCCTCTCCTTTTCTATCTTTCGCGCGATTCGTCTAGAAACAATGGTGATATTTTACTGAAAAAAGTCGGGCATTGATTTTCTGTCGTAGAAATTGCGGAATTGAAGAAAATAGTGCAGCCTTGAATACGAAAATATAAATATTTCATGATCCGGTCTATCCTGCAAATCACGTGACCCAGTCAGCTGTCGCGTTGTGCAGTGAAGCTGTGAAGCAGTTCGTATGAAGTGACAATCTTGAATCAGGACAAGACGATACCGATCGAGAAAAGGTCACGTTCCATAGTTCGCTATCACGTACTCGCTCGGCGCTTTAATCAGCGACTAAATACAAGATCTTAACGAAAAAATCATCCCGGGAACATTTTGCAGCGTCGAGTGATACTCGCAGAAGAAAGCTCGATACAAAAATCAAAGTTCGCAACAATGGATACGAAAGCGGGAGTTGTTCCGAGAGAAAAACTTGAGCCGCCGTCGCGGGGCATCAACGCGGTTTTATTGGGGCCGCCAGGCAGCGGAAAAGGGACCCAGGTAATCCCAGAAATTTATATCGACTCACATAACCCCACTTTTTCGATCGCGAATTTCGAACTCTTTTTCACTGTTATGCAATGCCACGAAATGAATGAGAAAAAATGTAAGAAAAAACGATTGCAAATGAATAAATCGATATTAGAATAATATCGCGAGTTCCTGCATTACCGGCATTGTTTTTTTCAAATTCCGATGCCCCAGTTTCACTGACGTTATCTACGATAACGAGAAATTTTCCAGATCGCGCGAGCTTTTAAAATTATTCAATTTCCGGGAATTCGGAATTTTAGTTGAAAAGTTTTGTCGAGTTGCTAATTTTTGGGACAATTTATTTGCAGGCTCCATGGCTCAAGGAAAGATACGGCGTGTGTCATTTGTCGACGGGAGATATGCTGAGGGAGGAAGTCAAGTCCGGCTCGATTTTAGGTGGCCTAATGAAAAAAACGATGGACGAGGGAAAATTAGTGGGCGACGATCTCGTCGTCGACATGATCGACAAGCATTTGGACAAGGCGGATTGTAAACGAGGATTTCTACTGGACGGTTTCCCAAGAAACGTCGCGCAAGCTCAAAAAGTACAATTTCCCCAGTTAAAAATAAAACATCATCTAATGCAATCTTTTCTTCCTCCGTTTAGCTCGACGGAATGCTGGAAAAAAGGAAAGCGAAGATAGACGCGGTCGTCGAATTCGGCATAGATGATACTCTTCTCATGCGACGAATCACGGGGCGCATGATACATATTGCAAGCGGTCGATCGTACCATGACGAATTCGCACCCCCCAAAGTCGCCATGAAGGACGATGTGCGGGAAAAGTTTCCGAAGAACACAAAAATTGAGATTGAGTTCTTGAGTGTTGAATTCATTTTTTGTTTTTAGATCACGGGAGAGCCTTTGGTGAAACGATCCGATGACAACGTGGATGCTTTGAAGAAGCGACTTGTTACATACCACACGCTAACTCAGCCTCTCGTGGATTATTACGCAATTATGGGCATTCACAATTACGTGAACGCTGCCCAGTCGGCCGAGCAAGTGTTCAAGAATATCGATTCAATCTTCCTCAGAGCTATCGAGTCCGATAAGAAAAGTAGCTTCTTCAGCAGGCTTTTTGGAAACTAAAAGTCTGCGTTTTCAGCAGTTCTTTTTTTCCATTCGTAAAAACGAATTAGAAGTACATGTAAAAAAGTAATATTTTCATAGTACAGTTCGTTGCTACTCGATGCGCTCAAAATAGAAAGAATAAGCTTTGCTTCTACCTCGTTACTGACTCGAGCTTTCTTTCGCTTCGTTGCAAATGTAAACGTTCGTGTTAAAGATTTGATGATCAACGCAGTCTCGAGCAGAATTCAGTGTCAATTACTCCAAAATTGTTCGTTATTTTTTTAGTATGTTTAAATATGTACATGTTGCTATTATTTTTATTAGCGTGGATGAAGAATTTGAATAATTTTATGGATTTTTTAAACATTGATGCGCACATTTTTATTGAATCTCACATTTTATTGTATGTTGTTTCATTGTGAGTTAATTTAAAAGTATGTTTAGGAAAAATATGTAAAATATTCGGGATGTAATTAAAATAACTTGAAAATTGAACAATTTGTTTGGTAAAGTTCGATTTGTGCTTTAGCTTATTTTATGTATTTAATTTAAAGGCGTAATCGAGTTTCATCGTTGTATTTGTAAAGAATGTTGAAAATGGTTAAAAACAGCATGTATAATAATAAAAGGTAACACGATCTTGAGTTTTGTGGTTTCGGGGTCTTCCATAAATGTCACCTTTTCATAGTCGTGTCTCTTTCTCTCTCATACCAAATTATATTTACGTCTCTTTTCAATCTTCGTGTTTATAAAAATCATGAATTCTTGCACCAGTGAACTTTTTTAGTTTCGAAAGATAAAAACTCACTAAAATTACATGTTTTTGTCCCGTACGGGAAATTTCTGTTCGCTCTAAATTGATTTCGAATTAATAATTGACCTGACATTTTTTGAATTTCTCGCAAATTTCTCTTACTTCCAAGATTTGACTCCAGGAAGCGCTACTTCCACATTATTAGCCGCCATCTTTTTTCTGGACGTCTATAGCAGAAAATTGATTTTTAGGTTATGTGCGCATTGTTTAGAAAACAGAAAATCGAAATTCGAAGACAGTAATTGGATCTCTAAATTAAACGCAAGTTTCGTATTTCCATCGCAATAGATAATAGACTTTTCTGACGTTTGAAACAATTGTTTATTATGAAGTTTACACGAAAGTTTTTCGATAGTAAAATTATACGTATTTTATTAAAGTGATATAATTTTTAGGCAAAATGAGCGCAGCGGCCTCGATTGAAAAATCCGATGATGAAGACGACGGACAAATCGAAGAATTCGATACCGATGAGGAAGAAGAAACTGAAAAATCAAAAAATTCCGAGGGCGATGAAAAGCAGCAATCTGATTACGCCAAGCATTTATCTTATTCCGGCGATAAATGCGTTTACACGGAACCCGACACTGGTCGGAAATTAACTTGGAATGCAGAAATAAATGCATGGTGTAAGGCAATTTTTGCTTGTTTTTTAAAAAATATTCTTAAAAATAATATTCACATTTTTTGCACAAATTTGATACATTTTTCATGAGTATGTGTACAATAAGATTGAAAAATAGTCAACAGAATCTGAATTTCACGCACATTTCTTTTATTTCAGGCGATGAAAATGGAGAAAAAGTTGTTAAAGAGCCAGGAAATTCTAAGCAGCCCTATGAATTCGACGGCCAGAATTACGTGTATACAGATGAAAAAACCAAGACTACTTATAAGTTCGATCAAGAAAAAAATGAGTGGGTCATCAAAGAAAATACCAAGCCAGAAGATCCGGGTCAATCTGTACCAGAGACCGGAGTTTACGGTTTCGAAGATGACACGCATACTTACACCGACACACGAGACGGAAGCTCTTACATTTGGGACCGTGAAAAAAGTGCTTGGTTTCCAAAGGTCCAACATTTTCTCATTTCATAAATTAGTTTAAAATGTAACATACAATAATAAATCTTTTGATTAATGCAGGTCGATGATGATTTCATGGCGAGGTACCAAATGAGCTACGGTTTCGTGGATCCTAATGCAACGAAAGAGTCGGAGAAAAAAGCTGAGGTAGAAGTGAAAAAATTGCCGGAAAAGCCAGAGAAAAAAAGCGATGGTAAAAAGAAAGCCCCGGAGCCGGCGACTTGGTTCGAGGTCGACGAAGCACATAACACTTCGATTTATGTAAGCGGTATGCCGCTGGATGTTACCATGGATGAGATTACGGAAATCTTCACAAAGTGCGGTCTTTTGGCGCGTGACGAAAAAGGAAAGGATAAAATAAAACTCTACAAAGATTCTAACGGAGAACCGAAAGGCGACGCTCTATGCACTTATATCAAAGTATAAATTATAAAAAATACGAATTGTTCCGAAAAAAGAATACTTTATTCATGACTTTATGTACATTTTTGCAGGTGGAGTCGGTGGATCTTGCTTTAAAAATTATCGATGGTTCTCAAATTCGAGGTAAAACTTTATCAGTTCAACGTGCCAAGTTTCAGTTGAAAGGAGAATACGACGCTTCTCGAAAACCGAAGAAGAGGAAGAAAGATAAGGAAAAGCAGAAGAAAATCCAGGAAAAGTAATTACATTTCTGCGCAATTCAGATTGTTGGTTTTAGGAACAAAATCCTAGGTCATGAATTAGGTTTTCAACGATTGATGAACGTTTTGTACAATTAGGACGCCGGCAAAGTAGATCTCGAATTCTGCACTGCCGGGATTTTATCTGACGTGGTATAAGCTGTTAATTATAATTTTGTCATCTTTTTTCAGATTATTGGATTGGCGGCCCAATAAATTACCCGGGGAACCAGCGAAATGCGAGCGTGTCGTTGTAATAAAGAATCTTTTCACACCAGAAGATTTCGACAAAGAAGTCGCACTCATCTTGGAATACCAACAAGATATACGTTCCGAATGCTCGAAATGTGGCGAAGTAAAAAAAGTTGTTGTATACGACGTGAGTAAAAAGCAAATAACTGAAATTTCGTGAAAAGTATATCGTCCAAATGCATTACAATCTATTTTTTTGCAGCGAAATCCTGAAGGTGTAGCCCAAGTTACATTCAAAGAAGTCGATGAGGCCGAAGCATGCGTGAAACTTTTAAATGGTCGCTGGTTCGGGCAAAGAAAAATATCGGCCGAAATTTGGGACGGAAGAACCAAGTACAAGTGAGTATTTTGAGGAAGAAATCGCGCTTTAAAATGGTTACAAACTTTCATTTCGTGTTTTAGAATCGCGGAAACCGATGCGGAAATCGAAGCTCGAATAAACAAGTGGGAAAAGTACCTGGACGACGAGGAGGATGAAAAGGAAAAAGCGCAAGCGGCACAGGCGCAATAAATTCAATTCACACGTGTGAAACGAACAATCTTATTTAAAGATTGAAAATACTTGATCGAGTTACATTGATTTTGTACCATATATTTTGAACGTCGAAGTAAGTAGTTTAAGATGTCTATTTTACAACGAACAAGTGAATAAAAAACGTTGAAAATGTGAATTTCTGTTTAGAACATTGATAATCGAAAAAGGAAAAAAAGCGCAACGTTAAAAGACAGTTATCGGCTTTCCGAAAGCGACACAATACGATTCGGAAACTTTAGTAGCGTCGCGGCAAAGAAGCGGCGAATCCGGACGATCGCGTTTTTTGATACATCGGCAACAGCCTCTTACGAAAGAGTCCCACGAACAGTGCAACAGACACGGACCGTGAGGAATGTCGAAATAGCAAATTAGAAGATTCCTCAGAGTCCTTGTCTCTCTTTTATCTTCTCGTCTTTTCCTTCTTCCTTATTCGTACGCTTTTTTATTTTCTCGAACCTACAAAACTTTTCGTGCTCAGTGGTAGCCAATGACAAAGAACACCGTTTAAAAAACCGGACAAAAGGAAAAAGGATTAGAATCCCATGATCGTGAAGTTGATTCGAAAAAGGAAAATTCTTCTTTTTCACGTGAATTTCCCGGCGTTCATTCGTGCGGAGAACACCCTCGAAACGTCTCGACTCGTGCAATACGTTTCGTCCGTCGGCATATTTCAGGCATCATCCTATTCATTTCGAACAGGGGCAGCCGGAAAGCAATATCATTGAGAAATTGAATAGCTGATTATTAGCGGCGGGGTTTACGATCCACCCTATTGTCGAGTGGCCACGTGCGTCCCGACTGCCCTCCGACAATCGAGCCGAGCCAAAGGCCCCGGTCGTGTTTCTCTGTCACGAGTTTCGGCAAAAAAACTGGCTCGGGTCAAAGACAATATCATGCCTGTCGTGAGCTTATTGAATTTGCCTGCTCCAGCCGAGGAACCTGCCGGATTACACATGAGATTAAACACCAGCGGCGTGACGCATTCAAATTTGCCATGGTCAAGTGTTCCTTTCGCCAGTTTTCTAACTTTTTAACTTTATTGAACATGTTTTTCTGTTCTTTGTTGAATATCGAGGAGGATTTTTGGCTTTTATCGTTTTTAAGGATTTGCTAATCTGGAGAATTTATTTTTAATGTTTTTACGTTCGATGTTGAGAAGGTTAAATTTGATCATTGGCAATTTTGAAGGGGAACTAAAACTTTATACGGCTGTAGAAATTGGATTAATTGCTTGTAACTTATCTTTTAATTTGAAACATGATTCAAACTTGGAACATCGAAAAAAGGGTTCAAAGGGTTGGAATTGTAAACAATTTTTGTAAACTTTTCAAGGTTAAAAATGGAAAAGAATACAACACAATTTGAAGATTCAGGATTTTTAGTTTGCGATTGATTTTGGTATTGAATTATGATTTTTATGTGAGAATGGCTTTTTCAATCTGGAAAATTGATGCTTTTAATGACTTCAATTTTTAATCAACACGTTTTTACGTTGAATGTTGAAAAGGTTCAATTGAATCATTGGAAATGTTGGATAGAAACAAAAACTTTATAGGGTTGTAGAAATTTAATTAATTGCTTTTTTAGAAAGTATGTAACTTATCTTTTAATTCGAAAAACGATTCAAACTTGGTATAATTTATTCAGTTTACAGAAAACGCAATAAATAATTAAGTGAAATGAGAAAAAACATAAAAAAGTAAAGAATTAATACAAAATCGGGAACATTGAAAAAAGGGTTCAAAGGGTTGGAATTGTAATTAATTTTTGTAAACTTCTCACGTTAAAAAATGAAAAAGGACCATTTTGAATTGTAATAACGTACAAAAAAATTCGAAGATTCAGGATTTTCAGTTCGTGATTGATTTTGGTATTGAATTATGATTTTTATGTGAGAATGGCTTTTTCAATCAAGACTTTTTTTCTTTTTATAGAAATTAAATTAATTGAATTTTTAGAAAATATGTAACTTATGTTTAAATTCGAAAAACTAGACTTTTACAATTCAAACTTGACATAATTTATTCAATTTACTAAAAACGCAATAAATTATGGAGTAAAAAGAAAAAAAAGTGAAGAATGAATAAAAAATCGGAAACCTCGAAAGAAGGGTTCAAAGGGTTGAAATTGTAATTAATTTGTGTCAATTTTTCACGTAAAAAAAGAGAATTTCATAAAAGTATTAAAACAACGAAATTCGAAGATTCAAAGTCAGAGAAAATGATATTTCCTCATAAAATAAGTCAAGCGGCAAAAACTTTTCGGCATTGCAAAAATTCTTCTGAAGTAAACGATCGCGACAGTTTATGGCGACAATCGCAACTTAAGAAATCATGAAAATTCTTCCTCCGTTGGAAGTTTTTTGTCACTGTCCGAGTATATACAAGTGTACTTGTCGTGGGTATTATTCCTTTCTTACAGAAAAGAATTTATAAAAAAATCCAAAGTTATTTATTTTTCCGATCATTGCGAATAACACTCGCGATAAATCTGTACTCCGTTCAACACTTTAAACCCATTTTACGATGTCGTTGCCTGAAATGTTCTTTTTTACACCGGAATTCTACGTTCTACTCAACCATTCCAATTTTTTATCGGTTGGATTTTTTTCGAAAATTTGTTTTTATTATTATTTATTCAAAACTTTCGCACATACAAACATAGTTAAATTGAATTAAGTCATCGGTTCTCAAGAAAGCTTGATTTTATCAAAAAATCTGAACTCGTAAAATTATAATTTAATTTCAATTATGATAATTCGAACATCAATTCGATTTTCAATGGAATTATATCGGTTTTTGATCATTTCCATCTTTTTTCATTGCCACTAATTCCAAATTCCAAATTTCAGCGCAAAAGTTGCAAACTTCGTTCGAAAAACGAAGAAAAAATGTTCCCGAAGGCGCTATCAAATCTCTCTTCAAAAGAATGAAGATTTTCCTTGACTCCTCCGGAAAAGTGGGGAAAAAAACTATTAAAATTCCGGAAAATGAAGTTTTTGGAAACCCCGCGAAATTGTAAGTTAATAATTCAAAAATCCATTCGATTTTCAAAGGGATGACATAGCTTTTTGATCATTTTTCATCATTTCCGTCATTTTTCATCGCCAGTACTTACAAATTCCACAAAACTCCCCAAAAAAACAATAGCGCAAAAATATTTCCCTCTAGATGCAAACCCCGTTCGAAAACCACGGAAAAAAAGTTCCCGAAGGCGCAACAAAATCTCTCTTTAAAAGAATGAAGATTTTCCTTGACTCCTCCGGAAAAGCGCGAAAAAAAACCATTAAAATTCCGTAAAAGCGGGGTAAAATGAAGTTTCCGCGAACCCTGCGAAACTAAATTAATAATCCAAAAATCCATTCAATTTTCAAAGGAGTGACATTGCTTTTTGATCATTTTTCATCGCCAATAATTCCAAATTCCACAAAACTGCCTAAAAAAACAAATTCCAAATTTCAGCGCAAAAGTATTTCTCTCTAGATGCAAACCCCATTCAAAAACCATGGAAAAAAAGTTCCCGAAGGCGCAAAAAAATCTCTCTTTAAAAGAATGAAGATTTTCCTCCGGAAAAGCGGGAAAAAACTAGTAAAATTCCGTAAAAGCGGGGTAGAATGAAATTTCCGCAAACCCCGCGAAACTGTAAGTTAATAATCCAAAAATCCATTCGATTTTCAAAGTAATGATTTTGCTTTTTGATCATTTTTCATCGCCAGTAATTCCGAATTCCACAAAACTCCCCAAAAAAACAAAAGCGCAAAAATATTTCCCTCCAGATGCAAACCCCGTTCAAAAACCATGGAAAAAAAGTTCCCGAAGGCGCAACAAAATCTCTCTTCAAAAGAATGAAGATTTTCCTCCGGAAAAGCGGGGGAAAAAAAATAGTAAAATTCCGTAAGAGCGGGGTAGAATGAAATTTCCGCAAACCCCGTGAAACTGTAAGTTAATAATTCAAAAATCCATTCGATTTTCAAAAGATGACCATTTTTCATCGCCAGTACTTCCAAATTCCCCAAAACTCCCTAAAAAAACAAATTCCAAATTTCAGCGCAAAAGTATTTCCCTCCAGATACAAACCCCATACAAAAACCATCAAAAAAAAGTTCCCGAAGGCGCAACAAAATCTCTCTTGAAAAGAATGAAGATTTCCCTCCGGAAAAGCGGGGAAAAAAAACTAGTAAAATTCCGTAAGAGCGGGGTAAAATGAAATTTCCGCAAACCCCGCGAAACTGTAAGTTAATAATTCAAAAATCCATTCGATTTTCAAAGGAATGACATTACTTTTCGATCATTTTTCACCGCCAGTAATTCCGAATTCCACAAAACTCCCAAAAAAAAACAAAAGCGCAAAAATATTTCCCTCCAGATGCAAACCCCGTTCAAAAACCATAAAAAAAAGTTCCTGAAGACGCAACAAAATCTCTCTTTAAAAGAATGAAGATTTTCCTCCGGAAAAGCGAGAAAAAAAAATAGTAAAATTCCGTAAAAGCGGGGTAGAATGAAATTTCCGCAAACCCCGTGAAACTGTAAGTTAATAATTCAAAAATCCATTCGATTTTCAAAGGAATGACCATTTTTCATCGCCAGTACTTCCAAATTCCCCAAAACTCCCTAAAAAAACAAATTCCAA
>JABFQM010001283.1:0-22723 GCA_022816865.1 Zelostemma sp. ZL-2020
CTCAGGGAACATGGTTTAGTGAGATTTCAACCGCACACATAAAATTGCATATCGTGTGAACTATACGTCCGATTTCTCTCGTCTTGCGCTCATTCAGTTCGTATTTCGAATACCTACATTTTCTCGGTAGAATGGACTCTCTAGCTCTCATAGTTTACAAGTTATAACGATTCCAAGCTCAGGGAACATGGTTTAGTGAGATTTCAACCGCACACATAAAATTGCATATCGTGTGAACTATACGTCCGATTTCTCTCGTCTTGCGCTCATTTTGTTGGTATTTCGAATACCTACATTTTGCTGGTAGAATAGACTCTCTAGCTATCATAGTTTAGAAGTTATAACGATTTGAAGCTAAGTAAACATGGTTTAGTGAGCTTTCAACCTCAAACTTGAAGTTGCATATCTCGTGAACTATAGAGTATGTGCATGGAGGCAAGTAGCGCCGCCTGAGCAGGGCGCGCGCGAACTATTGGCCGTAACATCGTAGACACAATAGCATGCAGAGGTGCAATAAAGTGTAAATATTACGAAAGTTCGTGTTAATAATCTGAAATAAACTGTTTTTTAATCGTGTTGAGTACATTATTTTCGAAATGTTACTGGATGTTTTCCTTTTTATCATTTCAAATTTGAATGATAATCGAAAAATGTTGACAGGTACGTAACCTAGTCGTTTCAATGGAAATTGTACTCAAAACCGGATTTGAGCCTGTATCACACAACATCGCATTCACAAAGAAAACCAGAGAAAACGGACAACGTTTAGCCTTTTGTCACGTTAAAAGAGTCAAGGAAATCAAAAACAATGGCTCGAGCAGAGTGACAGCCGAAGTCATGCGCCAGACGTCTGTGACTTCGACAGAGTACATCGTTACTTTGGAAGTAAGCGTACACTGGTTATTTACAACAAAGAATTACACTGAAAAAAATGGTCTCTCGTATTCAAATATGTAGCTTAAGAAAGTCTAAATTATATATCCTGAAACTTTGCAGGTTGATGGAAATCGACAAGTCACTGATTGCAGCTGCCAATGCGTCGCTCAAGCTGCAAAGTCCTGCAAACATATTTTTGCTGTAATTCATAGATTGAATAACGACAGAAGTTGTTCAAAGACCAGCGTAGAACAAGAATGGGGGAAACCTTCAAAAAGCATTATGGCGAAGGAGATGTACTCCCGAGGAATGGAAATCGCCAAACTGTATCCCGAAAAAAAGCTTAAACACAGTGTTCCACGGTACAAATTGACGCCAGAAGATTTTCAAGATTTTCAGTGCCCGCTTGGCGAGGTTGTTTTTGAAGAAAGTCGTAGCGTTGACGAAAGAGTTTGCTGTTTCGTGATGGAAAAATCGTACGAAGAACGGGTCGATTGCATTGAACAAGAATGCATTGAAGCGTGCGCTACGACTTTCATCGAACTCACTAAAACTAATGTTGTATATGGAACGGAAGAAATATCTTTTAATGATTTCAAAGTAAGGGAATATTATCAGCAATTCGTCCACCTCGGCGAGTCAGAAATTATTGATCTCTGTTTTTGATCTAAAAATCAAAGTAAAGATCCTGACTGGTTCGCTGCTCGTAAGGTGAGAATTACTGGCAGCTCCAAGGCCCACAAAATAAAGACTCTCCAAAAAAAATCAATTGATAAGCTGGTGAACGAATTTCTGAATCCGAAATCAGTGCCGCATACGAACTTCGTTTACGGTTTGAAAAATGAAAAAGTCGCATTAGAAGAATATAAAAGAACGTATGATGTGGACGTTTGTAATATCGGAGTTTTCGTGTGCCACCAACATCCGTGGCTTGCGGTTTCGTTAGACGGAGTTGTGATTGAGGACGAGGAAATCACTAAATTAGTTGAAATAAAATGTCCTATTTCCTGTAAGAAGAAGCCGATTTTCGACAATGAGACTGTACAGTTTAATGTAAAATATCTTACTTTGTATCGAGGCAACGTCGAACTCGTCGAGTCTCACGAATACTACACACAGATTCAACTCCAAATGTACGTAACTGGTACCATGGCTTGCGATTTATTCGTTTGGTCTCCACAAGGGAGTGCAAGGGCGGAAATTCACCGAAATGAACATTTTCTACAGATGTTGATCCCAAAATTAGCGAAATTTTATTTTCAGTCTTATCTTTCTGCGTTGTCAGAGGAAAATAGAGAAAACCTGATTGATAATGAGAATAATAACTAGAGTATGTACATGTAAATGGCTGTAGAAAAGTGCTGTGTGAAAACAATATGTGAAAATGTAGATTACTTATTTAACGACGTTAGAAATGAGATGTTTAAAGAGGCACTGCAATTTAATAAACGTATTTTGTTACCTAATTTGTACGAGTGCTGATATTCAGCTGACGAGGAAAATAAATATTTATGTCTTGCATATATAAAGCATTTCATTTTTCTGCAATAAATTGTTTTACAAAAAAGAGCATACTTCGATTTCATAATATAAGTTAACATGAAGCTGTGTGAAAACTAATTTGTCGTGGATCATTTCATGATATTTGTAACAAATTAATAAGACACCCAGCAATGATTATTTCAATTGTTATTCAAAATAGGGGGTTGTAGATTTACTAATACGCACGCCATAAAAGTAATATCATTAACGTAAGGTAATTCCGAGATTACAAACTTTGATGTAATGGCATAAGTTTTGATTCTCTGCATTATGCGCTCAATATGAATACGATGCTTAGCCACTTTCTGAGTATCTCGCACTTGTTCAGCGGTAAAAGTATTGTTTCGGAGAAATGGAGGCATAACAAGTACAATTTCTTTTCCAGTTTCATCGATCGATGTTTGTATGTCCGGAAAACCTTTGTCAGCCATAACCATATCACCTGCTTCTAAAAGATTTAGTAAACCACTTTGATTCGTTATTTGGGCATCGGTCGTTCTACCCCCGAAGCATTTTGATACAAACGAAATTTTTCCCTTGGGCGTGCAACCGACGAGTATTTTAATAGTGAAACCTTTCTTATAATGAGAATACAAGTGTACACGATGTGGAATACTCGACGGCTCCTCGACCCTAAATTCCGTGCAGTCGATTATAACTCGACAGTTCGGATACGAATCTTTGAAATACTGAGGCATTGTCGATAAAATTGTCTGTTTGGATGGCCATTGAACAAAATCTTTACAAGCTGCTGCTAAGTACAATAAGTTGGCATAGAAAATGCGCGAAATTGTGGTGCGATGCACCCCGAATAGAACGCCAATCGACGAATATGTTAGGCCTAATCTCATCTTGAAAAGAAAAATTAGGAGACGATTTTCTTTACAGATTTTGCTCCTGTCGTCACTGTTAAATACTTTCAATAAAATATTGAAAGCATGAAAATTAACGCCGGCTAGGTCAACAAGGTCTTGGTTGTCTTTCACCGATTTAAACCCATGAAATCCTGCGTAGTTTGTGAAGTAATTTGTTTCTCCTTCAATAGGTTCCGGTCCAACTTTTTTATGAACTGTTTCTACAGTTTCACCACAACATTTGTCTGCGAACAATTTTACAGTTTTCGAATTATTGAAAGTTGAAAGTGGTAGTAAAGTTTGAGTTTCAACCTCACATATTCCCCCATCCCTCATACGATTACATGTAAGAGATTGTACACACGGCAAGTCCGGTATTTCTAAAAAGTCCTGTTGCACAGCTACATCCCTGAATGCAGGTTCTGAAGATTCCTGTAAGTGTGGTGAATCATTAGCCTCACTGCCAACGTTTTTTTGTTGATGAAGGGTCTGCGATACGCTGTGTCCGTTACCGAGAGTTCTTACAACTTGTCCGATGTGTTGCGTCCCTTGTTTGCTCAACGTGCATGATCTTTTCATCGCACGATTAAATCTGAGAGAAAAAAAAACTGTTATTTTGATACATTACTGCAGTAAGTCAGTTTTGTACTGTTACATGCACTTACCGATTTTGCATGTTTTGCAACGACGTTTCTGATCGTGATTTACCGTAATAATTCGATGGAAAAATCGTAGGAACGAAATTTGGACTACGGGGATGCTCAGATTTAGCATTGTTGATAAAATGTCTGCTGCAAATCCTCGACCGCGAACTTGGTTCCCATAGACAACCTTTTTCGCTGAAAACAAAATTTGACGCCTTGAATTGTCATGTAACAAAAAAAAATGTATACTACAAAGCTTCATGTATGCATACTTACTCTTTTCTACCTACAGCTTTGATCCACTTTTGCCTCTGCTCTTTTTTATACACACTAGCAGGGAAACAGTAAAATATTGTCCCAGGAAAATTTGATTTGCTATTCGAACATCCCACAACACAGCACCTTTCTCCCGGTGATATTCTGGGCGTTCTGATAATGAACAGGCTGCGAGCAATATGATACAGTAACTTCCTCGCACTCGTAAAACATGTATTATATTGTAGGTTACGGTGCCACCAACTTAACTTCGAATTTAATGTTTTATACTACAAGTATTTGATCGGTTTTCACTTATTACTGCATTTGAACGATTTTAATTATATAATTTCACATGAATGTAACGGTGAAAGTGAAAAGTTTTTACTTTTTTCGGGTTTATTTTCATTCGCGTCGTTTGACAGCTTATAAACATACACGGTCAGTGGTTCCCGTTTCGCTACCAGAAACGCTCGATGTCGTTGACCGCAAAGCCACGCCTCCGTGCACATACCAATACGATGCGGCAACGCGAGTAGTCACGCGCGCGCACACGTACTGATGCTGCACCATAGTACCTATCGCGTGGATTTCCGTGGACGGTGTGGCCTAGGCGGTAGCACACTTGAAAGGGGGGGGACACCAAGTAATGCTATAATAATCGACAAGGTGGCAGCACCATACTAGAACGAGGCCGCGTCGATCCAAGTGCGTGGTGTGTTGTCGTTGTCATCAGTTGTCATATTTTTGTCAAAGCTTCTCTCGCTGTATGAAAAATTGTTGTATATTTTTAATTCAAGGATAGAATTTGGAGAGAGAAAATGCCGAAAGTTCGTAGAAGCCGAAAGCCACCACCCGATGGTTGGGAACTAATAGAGCCAACTCTCGAAGAGCTGGAAGCTAAGATGCGCGAAGGTAATAATCATGTTTTTCAGAATCTCATTGTCCTATATGATTCGTCGTTGTACGCGGGAATAATTTTGTTACAAATTTTCAGCCGAGACGGAGCCTCACGAAGGAAAAAGAAAGCAAGAATCTCTGTGGCCAATTTTCAAAATTCATCATCAAAAGTCTCGTTACATTTATGATCTTTTTTATCGTCGAAAGGCAATAAGCAGAGGTAAAATATCTCGAGCGCGATAGAAAAGCTTGAAAATTTGATTCAACTTTTTTTTCAGAGCTTTACGATTATTGCTTGAACGAGAATATAGCGGATAAAAATTTGATAGCAAAATGGAAAAAAGTTGGATATGAAAACTTGTGCTGTCTTCGCTGCATTCAAACTAGAGACACGAATTACGGAACGAATTGCATTTGCCGAGTACCAAAAGGAAAGCTCGAGGAAGGAAGGATCGTAGAGTGCATACACTGCGGCTGCAGGGGCTGTTCCGGTTAAAAAAACATTTGCTGCCTCTTTCCAATCTATTGTATTTTGTAAATATTATTACACTCGAATAGAGCGCCGCGCAAGGCCCAGGTGTGCTTCGAATAATATCTACTTGTAATGCACCCATCATTTTTACCATTAAATAGCCTTATTCCTGTATTCTCCATGTTTTATTTTGCTTATTATCATCTCTAAATTATCCTCAAAATTTACCTCGTTTATGAATATTATTAACAATATAGTATATAATACCGAGCAATAAATGAAGGCGGCGGTGGGGCCTCACGCGCGCGCGCGCGCATTTTCTACACATATTTTCGTTTACCCCCCCTTATATACGTGGTCAGAGATATATATATGCGACTATCTCACAGGCGTACGCATCTGTACTCAAGTCCGGTGAATTACTCGCGCATGAAGACAACATTTGAAACGTGATTTTTTACTGACCTTTTTACCGTACATTTATAAGTAGATAGTGTATCCAAGTGCTATTTAGCTGCCAGTAGAGAGAGAGAGAGATATTTTTTTTTCTAGTCGAACTGAGCGGAGCTAACGAAATTAACAAGTATGTATATAACGGATTTATGTATATATGAGCTGAAGCTGTTTCGGAATTCATTAATAAGTTATCGAGTTTCGAAAAAGCAAGTCATCTCATCGTCAAGTCGATGTGCGCGCGTGTTGAGGAGAAATGAATTTGTCATTGTTTATCATAAAAGAGTCGCGGACATGGCGAGTAAAACGACAAAATCAAAGGAGCTTGGAACCCTTGCCAAACTCTATTTGAAAGGGTACAATTTTGCACAAGTTCTGGGGTGAGTGTTGCTATATTCTATTTCACTTGAAATATATACAAACAAATTTAAGAAACGTCCGAAAATCTCTCTTGGTTTGAATTTTAGATGGAGTTACTTATTGTACCAAGTAATTTCTTACCAACTCGTGGCTGGAATCGAAGGGCCAAATTTATGGGAAACGGTAAAGCTAACGGTCATCATCTTCCAAAGCGGTGCCGTACTGGAGGCGAGTCGTTATACTCGATAATAATATGCATAGAGAAGAAAATCTCGTCGAACCCTGCTCCAATTGTTTCTTGCATTTAGATCGTGAACGCGTTAACGGGACTGGTCTCCTCTAATCCGATAATCACGATATTCCAAGTGCTCAGTCGAGTGATCATCGTCTATGGCATTATACTTGCGACACCCCCGAGCTACGCCGCTTCGTCTTTTGGACTCGTCCTGTGCCTCTTGGCCTGGTCCGTCACGGAAATCATTCGTTACTCGTATTATTTCTTCAACCTCCTAGGATTTGTGCCAAGCATTCTTACTTGGGCGAGGTAGCGACCAAATTTTCTTACTTACCCGAGCAACGACGTCCAACTTGATTTTCTCGCTTAGGTACACTTTCTTCATCGTTCTGTATCCGATCGGCATAATGGGCGAGTTGCTGTGTTCTTACGCGGCTCACAAATTCGCGAGCATCGATCGTGATGCCTGGAGCTACACCCTCCCAAACACTTGGAACTTTACCTTCTCCTACGATTACTTCTTGCTCACTTATATGCTCCTTTACATTCCATGTAAGAATCGTTATTTCAATACTACTACTTTTCTATCAATTTCAACAATTATCATTACATTCGTTTTCTTTTTTCAGTTTTCCCACACTTATACCTCCACATGTTTTCTCAAAGGCGCAAAATACTGGCTGGCCATGGCAGCGTTCGCCCCGACAAAGCCACAAAAGCGCATTAGTCTCGACAAATATGCGCTCGCTTTCTTTTTCAATAACCCGACGATTTTTATTGTTAAAAACTATGATTCGTTAAATAAATGGTTTTACGGTTCTTCATTTAGTGCGTTGTAATTGCTGCAAATTGTTCATTTCATATGTTTTTATTCAAAGTTTTACAAATTAAGACTGATCGCCGGTTGGCATTGATTTAATTATGTCCGAATTGCCAGGATCGGTAATGGAGAGCGTGCACACTCTGAAGTATTTTCCGCACGCGGTACCCAACTCGATGTTGTTACCCATGTAGTGATGCACGCCGGTCTTGGCCAACATCGCGTAATACTCGATCTCCGATTTCCTGAAAGCCAACAAGACATTTCGAATTAATGACATTTGTGACATTTTTTTTCTTGCTTCGGTCACTGCACTCACGAGCAGCGGCAGTGACGGGGGGAGACTCCGCAGGACTCCTTTTTTGCATTATTTGAAAATCAAAGAATGCAAGCGAGCGAAATCGCGTAATTTTACATGCCTCAACAGTCTTTCGACAATGTCGGCACGAAACTTGTCATTTACAGCTTGCATTTTTCATTCCAAAATAAAAGAATTGAAAAAACAAAGGAGTTCCACTTCTCAGTCTCACCTCAGCGGTGGCGTATTGTTCGCGATGATGACGAGCTTGGCTTTCCCCTGACGGAGAGACTTGAGAGTCTGTTTGTAACCTAGCACGTATTTGCCGGATTTCATCACCAAAGCAAGCCTGGTGTTGATGTTCTCCTGCGCTTTTTTCTGCCAACAAAATAACCAATATTATTCAACATTATTATGCTCTTTCGTAAACGACCTCGCGAATTGAATGCCACCTCGTGTGAGCACGAGGTGGCATGAAAGGTTGAGGTTAGAATACACGTGATTAAAAACGAACATTACCTGCTTTTTGTGGGCAACCATTTTAATGTGTGATAAAGTTGATCGCACAACTAGAGGAATTGATCGGCCGATGGGCTGTTATTTTTCGAAATTACGCTAAATTTCGACGAAGCAGCGCGAAAAGCTTGCACCGCGAGTATCTCTCGAATCCCGAAGAGAAAGAAAAGGAAAGATGTCGCTCGATGTACCGAGTTGAAGTTATCATCGCATGGTATCGAGGCCAATCGATCATTTTCGATTGATGTATCGAAATCATGGGGGGTCGAACTGGTGATTTTAAATTTCATTCTTTCGTACATGCTGCGTGCCAGGAATAGCGGGGGGGTGGCGACGGCCAAAAACTCTCGCGTCTTTTAAAAAGGCTTTTTTTATTCGAAAAGATATTGTTACATCCTCACTTGAGTCAAGAGCTACATATTTAAGAATTTCCTATTTTACACTTGATTTTATCAGACTTGTAAAAGTTATGAAAAATTAGAAATGAAATAAAAAGAGAACTTTTTTGAAAATATATAATATATTATTTGTATGCCTAATAATATAGTCACGTAATCACGTGAACAAGAGACACAACAATCATCTTATTTTACAACAAATAGAAAATAAGCCTACCGCAAATGTACATGGCTCAACTGCAGATCCTCCTTCCATTGCCTTTCATTGAAAACTATTTACATAGCTTTTTACAAATTGTACGCTTCTAATTGTATAATCACTTTTTCCACTTTTCCACTAAAGGACAGCGCGTCTCACTCGCCAATTCCACGGATCCATTTCATTCCATTTTCAACATTTTCACAATGTTTCCAATTACAAAATTACCTTAATATTGACTGGGGTTCATTTCCTGAACAAAAGCATCATATTATCTATACCATCTGCATGTTCAATAACAAAACAAAATATATATATATATATATCTTATAAGCAATTTAAACATATATAAATGGAATAAAACTGCTTCGTCTCGACTATGTTGAAATAAATCAATATTTTTCCAAGATGCTTATATTTATCGTAAAAAATTCCTTGGACACTCGTGCGCGCGTGCAAACACCCCCTCGCCTAGCCTAAGCCTAGCTTCGATATACGTCTTTATACAAAAACAACGTGTGATTTATAAACTTGATCCTTTTTACCCCCCCCCCTCCCCCCCCTCCCTTTCTCCAGTTCATTGGGCCAAAGGATCAAGTGGAGAGAGAATTTTGAATTCCTTTTTTTCCCTTTAATCACCCCCTGCCTAGTGTGTACTTGATCCTACCGATTATAGTATCTTGTCTCTCTCATTTTCTCGACTCGTAACAAGCTTGTTTTTTCCTCCTATTCGCTGTAAATATATGTAAATATACGCTCCATCCTCGTGCATTAATTATAGTTTCGACAAGAATCACAAATAATCGAATTACAGCAGTATTACAACGACTCGGCCCTTTGTTTTTGTTCGAATAAACGTAACTGCTGTGAATTGAAAACAAAGTCACGTGTAACGTTGAAAAAGTTGTTGAATTATAATCTGATACGTAGAGCCTTGGAGCAGCGGGGAGCGTGGTCGGGCGGCTCGAATAATGTACTTGAAAAACGTAGGAAATGTCATCGCGTCGTTGGAATAAACGTAATTGTGATGAGATCCGAGAAAAGTGACCTGCTTACAAGTCCATGACGCTTAGGGTCGTTTCACATGCTATAGCTCGAGAAGCGTTAGCTCGGATCGCGTCACAATTACGTGTATATGTATAATAATATGTGTTAACTAGACGAAACAAGTCAGTCGCTCGGTAATATTTTAAGCACAAGTATTATCGGCTCCTGAAGCGGTGTTCGGGTTTGAGGCGGAGGGATTCGTTGCGACCCTTGAAGTTCTGCTACGTTCCGATCGTTCCGGTGCATGATGAACCACCGGGACCCAACGCTCCTGAGCATCCGCGTACAAACTGATCGTGTGCGGTTTTGTACTGCTCACCGATCGTTCCGATTCGGGCATTTCACCTAAAACACCGTTGCCACCCATTGAATTGAATTGAATTGAATTGAATGTATCGAATGCTCGCTAGCGAATGCAATGACATACGAAAACAACGGATCCTACCGTTTATACTGTGATTATCGGAGACGGTAAAGAACGGCGCGGTGGATTCTATGTTATTGTAGCTATCGGCATCGTCGTACGAAACCTCTGCCGGATTCGACTCCAAGCTGCTGCTACTGCTGCTGTTGCTGCTGCTGCTCTCGGAATTGTTGGAGCCGTGACGTGGTCTCGGTATTCTCACGGTCACGAACGGATTGCTATCCTGCTGCGAGGTGAAAGTGCCACCCTGAGTACCTGTAAATGCAAAATTCGAAAAATCCTCGAATGAAAAGCAGAATAAGGGATAAGGAGGCAGAAGGGAAGAGAAGAGAGCCTCTTTTTATACCCGAACGAAGTTCTCTGATGAGGGGAGTGGAATCGTCGACGTCGGAATCCGACTCGCTGTCCGTGACGACGCGTTCGTCGGCAGCAAAAACTTTACGTTTGCAGCAAGGGCAAACGCGTCGGTTTTTCGTCAGCCACGGATCGATGCACTTGGCGTGGTAAGCTGTAATAGAGGGAAAAAAAAACAAAAAACAAATCATCGAGTTTTTCCTCGGAAAAACACAAGGCTCCATGGCTCCGAGGCGCTTACCGTGAGCGCAGGGTAGGACTCTCAATTTCTCTCCCTCCGCGTAGTCGTCCAAGCAAATCGCGCACGTCTCATAGGGATCTCCTTTCGTGTACTTGTGGGTAGGAATTTTCTTCAAACTCGAGTGTGGCAAACGGTGTCTGCGTTGTCTTCTTCTGTCTTTTATACATCTCACGATCTTCAAATGAAATCGATCGACAGTAATCGCAATAGTAATAGTTTTTTCGTCGCTAGCTCGTTAGAACAAGTAGTCTCAGAAACGTACCATGAATATAACCATGATGAAAAAACAAATGCCAACGACAATCGCGAATGGCAGTAGCAGGTGGATTTTGATGTTGAATGGAAAATCATCGTTGATCAGAACGAAATAACTCTTATCGAACAGATAGTTTTCACCGAGTATCAATCCAGAAATATCACTGACAAATACGGAAGGTATCCACAGGCCTAGAGAATTTTTCGCCGACATGGGCTCTGTAAAAAGTTGAAAGTAAAAAAATTAGTAGCAACCTACCTTAGTAGTCTCGCGCGCAGCTCTACGCGGAGAGAAAGAAGAAAAGAAAATTAAGGCAAATACATATTCATACCCAACTCGTTACTACCGACGTTATGGACAATGGCGGCGTTGTAACCGGCTTGCTGAGCCATTCTGATCTTTATTTCAAAACTGCAATTGTAACGCGCTATCAAAACGATCCAATCGCCCGCGTAGTTTGTAACGTTCGGAGGCATCTTGATCTCTTGACAAGCAGTCGGCGGGTCGGCATACGCCAACATACCCTGTTGGACAAACATTGGGAATGGAAACGTACTTCTCTTCAAACTCTTTCGACTAATAATATACCTTTATTCCTTCGGGAGGAATCGGTTTTCCAAACTTTGCGGGCATGTCTTTGAATTCGCCCTCGATTTGGTGCCTGTCCGCTATCGAAAAGACCAGGATGTCGGCTAGCGTATCGCTACGACACGTGAGAAAAAGCACCAATAATACTTGGAAAAGTCCTCCTCCTCGTTTCTTTCCAATCATACTGCTGCTATTCGCCAAAAGCATTATCACAGCTTCAATTATTACAGCGGCAGTTCCAGCGGATGACTTGAAATTCCATTACTTCATTAGAACACGAATGGATGATCGATGAGCATATTTCCCGCGCTCCGCCCTTGAATAATATCACTCGATATTTATCTATCACCACCATTTACCTCGAGCAACCTGAAACATAAAGCAGCGTTCATTAATCTTTCTACCTCTTCTTCTTTTCATTGCAAATCATCGAGTCGACAAAGCAAATGATGACAACAAAAATATTGCAACTCTATCGTTAAGACGTTATTAATAACGACGACTCGCCGCGTAAAGCCAGCAAACAAACAAAAAATAAAAGATGCTGCTAAAACGCGGCCATTAGGGCACTTTGGTGTCAGCAGCTGATGATGATTATATATTGCTGATTATTATGTGATAAACAAATGCAATTGTACAATGCAAAAGTACATTTTAATCAATTGATCGATTACAAATCGACCGCTGTCACAAAATCTTGCTTCATTACTTGACAAGGCTAATCATAATATAAATAATTACCGAAATTATCAGGGGACAAAGATGAAATGATTGCGCTACTGCTGCTGCTGCTGCTGCGCTGTTATGTACGCGTTTTACGTTATTAGAGATAGAGTACGTGTAGGGTAAAGACACGGCGTCAGCGCGCGCTCTGGCCTGCTTTGAGACAGGTTCAGCAGCAGCAGGGCGCGTGTGCTTTTCGAGAGCGCTCAGCGCAGCGTTGATGGCGTTGAGCGAAAATATGCAGGGAACGCAGGAAGGAGCGGCCAACAAATGCAAGTTGTCAACTCTGTCAAATGCGCAGCAGCAATTTGAAAAAAAAAAACCAAGTCCCAGGGCTAACCTTAAATTGGCATCTCGCGGTAGCGGCCACAACGATTCATGCTATTATATTATTATTATTCGTATTGTTGTTATATCAAAAGATCACCACACCTGCAGTTTGTTATACGCGTCGCGTCGCGCGCGCGCGCGCTCCTCTTTGGCTCTTTATTACACGCCTGTTACATACATCTGTGCTATATGCCTATGCATGTATGAACAATTGCAGTCGCGTATATGCACGCTCTCACTCGCTCGAATATCGGACAATGCGAATTTTCATCGTTAATAATACACGTTCATTGGATCAGAACATGTACATCGACGTCTTGCATCATATATTGTCTCGGATACACCGAACTGCACGCTACGCGCACGGAATATCGGATTCTTTGTTGTTGAATGACGACGACGACACCGAACTATACGAACCGTGTGTGTTGTACTATGAACAACTCAAATACTTGATATACCTGCGAAACCGCGGTGCGACTGATCGCAGACCTTGCACAGTCACATGTACGCATGTACGTGTTGGATTGGCGGACGGTGGTGTTGGTCCGACACTTGAGAATCAGCTGATATGCGTGCATACGGAATATTGGAGATTTAATTAATTGAATCGCGCGCGCGCCGTCTATTGGTCGCGTTCGAAAAGTCTTCCACGCGCGTATTCGATCATTCAAAATTGCGCGAAAAAAGAATCTTCGTTAATAATTGGGATAATAACATACCACCATTACGCGTATTTTTCACCTCTTTTATAAAATACTCTATCCGCGTTATTCCGCTTTGCAATAATTCTCATTTCAAGAAAGAAAACATGTATGCGTGGGGTAAAATTTTATTGAAAAAATATCTATGTAAAAAAGTGCGCATGTAAAATTAGTTTGTAGCTGTACATCATCCTCTCCCCTTTTAGTCCCATACACGCCCCGATGCTAAGCGGTACCAAATGAAATGTCAAACATTTTCTCTTATTCCTTGTTGTCGTTCAAGGGATTGACCGCGCTTTCTTCCGTATCTCCATTAGGCTCTAGCCCTCTACTACTTTCGTCAATTTGCACGTCAATCGCCAAGAGTGGATGGTCAGAAATGAATTGGTCGTCGTCGATGACTTCCTGTTTGACACGAGCCGTATTCGAATTTCTATAGCGATACATCTTGATTTTTGCCTCTTCCAGCTCCAGTTGCGCCTTTTCCAATTGCATTTGTACCAGCTGTATTTTCAGCTCGCGCTTTATGGACTCGATCTCCCTTTCCTTGCTCTTTCCTTCCATTTCTTCCCTCAGTATTCTCATTTGTCGCTCAAAGAGCAGTGCCTCTTGACGCATCTGCCTCCTTACCCTCTCTTTTTGTAAATTTACCAGCGTCGTCGGATCATTGCCCATCGATTCCTCTTCCTCTTCTTCTTCTGCCTCCTCCTCCTCCTCCTCCTCTTCCTCGTCCTCCTCTCTCTCCTCGTCTTCCTCGTCGCCCATTAGTGGCATACTCGAGTAAAAAATCGAGGATTCGCTGTCTCGCGATGATTCTTCGTACTTCATATTACCGCTGGAACATGGGAATAATGATTTATAAAAATATCCGAAACGTTGCGAGAATCGAATACCAACTTGAATGTCAAATGTACGCCATTTTTGGATGTCAAAGACGTTGATGGCAATTCCATTTTGGTATAGGGTCTGGATTTCGTTACATGCTGCAATGAAAAATGTACACGAGCGAGAGTGTTTAATGTTAAATATTTAATTTTCTGCCCACCTTTTTAGGAGAATTACTATGTATTAAATTGAGGGAAGGCACGGCTCTGTCCTTCATGACTTTTTTCTTGCTGGGATGTATGAGATAAAAGTCGGAGGGCCTGAAATGCTCGCTGCAAATTCTGTGGTGGCTCGCCAGGTTCACGTCGACCAGTCCTATGGCCTCGAGCCACATTCTCAATTTTTCCGCTTGCCGCAAAGGAAAGCTACAAACATAGAGCCAACATTTTTCATCCGAGTCATCAACGAAATGCAAATTGACATTGAGAATATTTTCATGCCACAGCTCATAACAGCCGTGTCTTAATTATATATGTCGAATATATACATAATACTAAAAGGCATGTAAGAGGTTAGCGTCAAACAAACAACTTACCGATGAAAAGAGATGTTACTACCTTGCGCGCTTCTTTTAGTACATCCGGGAACTATGCACGTTCTCCCCATTATCCTCGACTCTTTTCCTCGGCAAAGTCTTAAACATGAACATAAATTTCTTGCAAGTATATAATCTGTTATGCACTTTTTGGCAATTCTTGACAATTGTTGAACATTTCTTGAAAATGGAAACGATGTGTTGCCGCTGCCGCAATGTGCTCAAATGTGATATTGTGATTTCAGCAGCAGCAGCAGCTCCTCTGAGAGAGAGGGAGATAGAGAAAGAGTCTGACCGACCGGCTGCTGCTGCTGCTGCTGCTGCTGCTGCTGGACCACCTCGTCGCGCGCGCGCACGCTACTACTAAACGTTCATGAGCTTCGTAACAAGTGTTAAGAGGGCAGCAATAGCAGCGTTTTTATCGAAAATACATTTATCATAAAATCTTGGCCTGGGCGAAACGTGGCAGTTTAATTATTTGTTGGCCTGTTTATATTAATCATCATTCTCTATTCAGCTTTCGTCGTGAAAAAACAATTTATGAATTTATTTTGAAAATTATTGTTTTGAAATCGTTAAGAAGGTTTTCGAATACGTGACGTGTAATTAGGCTTTTACATTAAAAAGGGTATAATTTAACCGTACACGATCTTCTAATATGGAGCATGCTCAAATAATGAGCTTAATTTTAATATTGTACGGAATGCAAAAGACTAGAAATCTTGATCGATCTATAATTATTAAAATTGCTGAAACTATCGCGAGTCGATGCATTACGTGCATTATGCGCACCGCGATTTTTTAGATGTTCATACTTGTTATAATAACGCGCACCGATTACACACGCCTCGTATCATTTATTTACCTTTTAAACAATTATTCCGATGCTCTCGAAAGATTAAAGGGTTCGAAAGGAAAGACGCAAGCAAGGGTGAGCTTTTTGGCATTTCTCATGTTCACCCCACACGACCCTCACCCCGCTATGGAACTTTACCCTTCTTACTTGTTCGAATTAAACGTGTAATTTGCAAATTTATAAAAATTAGATGATTATTTATATCAACATACTTTGACTAGATAATCGTAAAATCGAGCAAAGAGTAAAAAATAAATATATAATGGTGTAGAGATATAGATAGAGTGGCTCACTACTGCTCGAGTGAGCCATCGAGATTCATCGGTGGCAGAATTAGAAGAACGCGCGAATTGCACGCTTCAGCGCAGAATATTTGTCAGTAGAGAAGCTGGCTGGCTGACTGGCGAGGCGCGTATAACCCGCGCTCTGCCACCCCCCCGCGGAGGCATTGTTGACCTTATAGCCTGCACCAGCAACGAACCGATGCTGGATGGATGTGTTCATCATCGTGCAGTGAATTAACGATGTTTGCATTTTAACCCTTGCTCTGCTCGTTCGTTTCCCAGCACGAGCACGAGCACGAGCAAGCAGCAGCAGCAGCTCTGAACACCGCCGCCGCAACCACCGCCATCCCCCTGCCTTCCCTCTTTCTTCTTTGTCGACAAAAGCCCTTCTTTTTCTGCTTCTTTATGCGTTCTAGAG
Organism: Zelostemma sp. ZL-2020; assembly: GCA_022816865.1. Lineage (NCBI taxonomy): Eukaryota > Metazoa > Arthropoda > Insecta > Hymenoptera > Platygastridae > Zelostemma > Zelostemma sp. ZL-2020. The sequence goes on from JABFQM010001283.1 coordinate 16,468, forward strand.
GCGCGATCCGCGCTTTGCGATCTCTTACGATTAATCCTTCCCGAAAATACGAGAGTTGTGTGTGTAACATAAACGCACGATTCTTTCTTTACGACATTTTCTGATACCTCCAGCATATATGTATATACTCGTACACATGCGTACATACACGGAAAGCAGATTAATTGTCAGAACCTTCGGTACGCTGCAACATCGTTGTTCCTCCCGAGAACAATACACCAATCGAATTCCACTAACAAACTATTGTCTGATAATCGTTTCCAGCCATGCAACCACCGCCAGTTTCTGTAAATTACAACGATTAGGTACAACTCAAATTGGCCGCGCGCGCGCGCGTGCTTTTTACCAGTGAAATGGAATTCCCGTTCCATTGCACCATCAACGTATCCAATTAATTCTTGTATATCTATATTATGTAAGTCATAATATACTACTACGGGAACAAGACATGGGCCGCGCTTTCGAATCTTTCTTTCCATTTTTTTTCGAAAACAATTTTCTATTCCTTCCTTCCTGCACAATTGTGTCTTTTTAGGGGAGCTTTTCAACAGTCTCTTGGCGGAAAGCCTTGCTTTCCGAGACTTTTAAAGCCTAGCATGTTTTTCTTACGGCCACAATTTTTATAACTTGGTACACACGCGCACATAGTAATTTTATACATACAACACATCTAATAAAGCGTGTCCATTTTATTTATCTTCTCATGAAAAGTGACACGCGATAATCTACATAGTTGCAAGACTAATTAAACTGTAACGAGGGTCAGTGATAACATTTCTTATCGGAGTGCCCTGGCCGCTGGCCGCTGGCCGCTGGCCGCTGGCCGCTGGCCGCTGGCCGCTGGCCGCCTGCGCGATTTCAATGAGACAAGTTGAAGATATTATAAATTTATTAGAACCTTATTTATTAGACGCGAACAAAAAAATATAATAATAACGATCATCTTGATATTTTCTAACGTTCGCGCTCCCCTTCCGAGTCCAAGCACACTTATAACCGCCGATCGCCGCCGTCGCCATCGCCATGAATCGTGGCATTGCGAGAAAAGCCAAGTATAAAAAACGCGACATCTCCGGAGCTATTAAATTTAATAGCGACCCGAGGCTAGCGCGATCTATTCTTTTCGGAGCACTTTTGCGCGTAGAACTTGGGTCCTGAAACAATGAAGAATCGCCGACTCTAATGGATCGGTGACAAATATGCCAGCACTTCCGGGCTCGAACCCGGAAGTCCTGGCATAATTCTGGCTCCTGCTTGCGAGCTGCAACACTATCATGCTATTTGTCTTTTCAGCCATCATCTTTTTTTCATTGCTAGCTATATATGTATTATACAGGAAAAGAGCCATTTGGTGCTTTCTCATTTCCCAATGACACATTGGCAATTTTATATTTATCTTACGTATCGTATAGGTATATAAAAAACGACGATACGAATCTCATTTAAACATGAATTTTTCATCGAATCTCCATTGCCGAGCGAATGGGCCTTTTCCTATAAGGCTGCATCAAGACGCGTATCATTTTTCCGGTTTATTTTTACATTACGATTACAACTACAAGTTCTTATGACGATAGCAATCCGAACACTAACGGCGAAATTCAACATCGCACTATGTGCCATACCAGACGACGATGTAAGATGTTATAATATTATGCGTATTATACCTACACCGCTATATGACTACTTTTATCAGCAGTCATAATACTGCAGGCTATCAAGCGCGTACTTGTAATACGCGGAATGATATGGAGTAGGATATAGAGAATAGGATATGGAACAGCAGCAGCAGCAGCAGCAGCAGCAGCAGTAGTATAGGCCGATCGAACACATCGCCGATATGCGAGAGCTTCAACGCTGCTGCAGATCTTGGATTATTCGATTGAGTTGTCCGACGGTATTGTCACGTTACATTCACGTTTTATTACTACGAAGCTGCGTGAAGCTGCGATGACAAAATATATAATGTATCGAGTTGTAATGGAATGAAACATCAAGTCCTGACTGCAGTATAATGCAGAGAATATAAGTAACAGAAATTAAGAAAAATGTTTGAAAAAAAGGGAAACAGAGAGAAAGAGAAAAGAGTTGGTTATTTTTCGTATTTAAATTATCCATATTATATATAAAAAGATGAAATGCAAATCTGAGGTTTTGTTTTTAATGCAGCCAACAGAAATATGACCATTTGATTGTTTGCAAAGCCGATATTCGACAGCGATGATCCGGGAATAATAGAGCAGAAATGGCAAACAGATCAGTGTCGTCCTCGTAGCTCGTAGCTCGTAGCGTGCAACCCTTCGCGAGCGCATTCGTTACCTCATTGTCATCTGTCATCATATGTTTACACACACATACGCACATACGCACACCTACACTACCCATAGCACGCGCGCGACAAACAAAAATGAGCGTCTCAATAGCGACAGGCAGACAAATGCCTCGAGGATTATCTCCTCGAGGAACATTCCTCTCTCTCTCTCTTATGAATGAATTGGAAATATTACTTATCGAGACTATAAGAGATCGATATGTTTTTTTCTCAAGAATGGAAAAATGGTTCAGCAAGCTCAATAAGACTTGTAAAACTCGAATAACAGGGACAAGAACCCATCGAGACAAGGCTCTCATCCTCTCATTAATTATTATGACGTATATATATAAGAAATCAAGCGGTTCTAAACGGACCTCGCTCGGAGTTCGGCAGCACATATACAATGCAAATTGAAAGAAAGAGAACCCGTGCATGGCGACGCTTATTGAAGAATCTGAGAATTGTGCTTAAAAAATTCTCCATAGGCATAGAAATCGGTAGGTTTAACGCAGGATGGCTGACTGGGTATAATATCGATGTGCAGGCTGGCTGGCAAACCGACTGTGCTTGCTCAGCACTCTCCCTCATTTCTCCTCTCACCTCTCGCTTCTTCCTCCTTCCATTCCCATTCCATCCTCTCGCTTTTGCGGTGCAGGCTGGCTTTAGTTTCAGTCTTATACATACATATATATATATATGTATACTTACTATACTTACTTCTCTTTTAAATCCTTCAAACTTGCTTTTCTCCAAATTCCAATGAAGCTTTCAACCGATGTATACAGTTAAAACAAGCGATACGCATTATACAATATTACACTATCTCGTATACGGCTTATTTGCCTCGCGTATATTCGTGCAGGGTCATCAATTATTCGAGACAAAGTTTCCTCAAAAGACCGCGAGGTTAATTTCAATTGTAAGAGCGTGCTACTTTTTTTTCGAGAGAGAATTTCACAACGTTCTATTCCGACAACACGTACGGCTCATGTGTCGTTAATTTATTTTTTATTTAATTTATTTCAGGGGCTCGAGTGAAACGATGAAACGTTTTCCGTATTTCCTTTTTTAATTTGTTTTAATCGTCGATTCCAGAAGTACATTTTACATATAGCCACGGAATAAATGTGAAATGAATAAATGAATTGCACGGTCAGTAATTTTGAGCCGCAATATAGCACCACCGCGGGTGTCATGTAGGCTGAACGGCGGAAATCGTACAGGAGGAAGATGCAATGTCGGCACATTCCTCATTCAACAAATAGCCAATCCTAACGTCGTCCGTTCCGTGTCTCTATACATATAATATAATCCAGGGTTTCGGCTTACCTATGCTTGCGTCCGCACCAACACATTATTCCATTCTTCGCGATGCGCAATGAAAAACAACATTTTCATCCTATAACAGCAGTTTCGACGAAATTTTAACCAAAAATCAGAAACTGATTAATGAGAAAAATTATTTTTCATACAAATCTTTTTTCTTCGTTCTTCCTTGCAGGTTTATCCGAGTAGTAAGTAAATATATAACTCGGCCGTCGTACGTGTGTATAGCAAAAGAGTGTAATTTACACCGTGATAAGAAGTAAAGATTTTCAAACTTGTTATTCAGCGGAAAGAAAACAGACGTGACGGGGATATACTAATATGCAAAAGATATAATTGTACCTATATATATAATAACGCGTGTGTCATTTGAGATTTTTGGCCTTGTTAAAAATTGCTAATAAATGCGAGAAGGCATTCAACGGTAACTATAGCGATATCCGTTATACTATACATGTATAATTTAATTGAAAGCATGAACGGGGATCTAAACAACCAGAACTCTCCAAGAGTCGCAATAGAAAAAATCGAATCGCGTTCCTCAATTTCACTTGATTCGCGACCCGATGCACTTTTCATTTCTTCTGCAGCCATGCAGAGCACAGCTCTATTGTAGCCTATAATGTCGTATAATTCTCAAGGTATAAGCATTCTCGAGTCCCAGAGATATTGCGTTTCCATCGCTTCCCATAACGAAGGGAAGAACAGTATTTGCCGGGCATTTTCGTCGCGCTTGTCGGAACGACACACGTGACGCGTAAAATCTGGGCTGTATCATATATGACTGCGAAAAGAAAGTTTCTGCCATGATGTTTTTTATTGGTACGAGAAAAAAAGCACAATCAAGAGACTATAGTGCACTGCAGGTATAAGCGCGCAAATATTTAGACAAGTTTTTGCGGCTTCGATTCGAGCGAAATGAAAAGCTGCAGCGGTGAGAGAAGGCGAAGCAAAAATTATAATAATCAGTATAAGGGATTAATGGTCGCACCGGTGGCACGATAGCGGCGGTGTTCGGCGGTATTCGGCAGGATTCGGCGATGCTTGGCGGCGTTTGAGAGAAAAGTAATGGGGTTGTCACGAGGTGCGTAGGTGGGATCGGAGCTTTTCGCGTCCGACGCGTCCAATGGCGAAGCGGTCTCCGGCCAACGACCTATACCGAGCCTCGCGGTGGGTCTGACTAGACTCGGCCACACCTACTTGCCACTTGCGTAGCGAAGCGACGCCAAGCGCCGTCGCCGTCGCCGCCGCCGCCGCCGCCGCCGCCGCTACCGCCGCCGCCGCCATACCCCCTGCTGTATATCCCTGGAGAGAGAAAACACCCGCCACTGTGTTCTATCAACTCCGCCAGTTATCATTCGTTCGGCGATAGAGTCCGCGACGCAACTGAGGCGACTTTTTCCTCGGTTGTGTCAAGTACTCGTTCTCGGTTTTTTTTTTTTTCGTACTACCGCGCGATCCGTCGGTGTCTAACGCTCGGAATTGATTTTATTTTCGCCAACGAGAACCGCGGGCTTTTCAAGCGCCTTCGCGGAGATGCCTTCGACTCTATACAAGTATATATGTAACCTTTGCTTATCGCAAGCTCTTCGTTCTACGGTATTGCGCGCGTTTTATTAAATGATTTTTACCGGCCTCGCTGTTTATCGGGTCCGATGTGGCTGCTGCGGTACGCTTGTGAATGTGTACTCGACGCGCTCGTGCCCATGTGTTTGCGCGATAGTGACCCTTGAACCAAGAATAATTACAGCTTGCTGCTAGGACGAGATGTAGAAACTAGCTCCAAATGCTTATCCGCGGGGTACGTGTTGCACCGACAGATAAATAGACATCGTCGATATATACGTTCTTCGAATGCAATGTCATTTACACTTGATTTGAACACGTGTAAATGAACGGTGGTGCGTGAGCGAAGCAACAAAGCATCTTCGTCCAAAGATTCATTCGAGATCGTTGTATGAATCGCGAAAAGTGTGCGCGCGTGGAAAAGCTGATTTTTTCACTTGCAATTCTGTGGAAATTGGGCTCGAGTTGGGGGGTTGAACGGCTGGATTATTCCGGGCGATTGGTGCCGTGGCCGGGGTCGGGGTCGAGACCGCGGAGCGTATGTCGAACGGGATAATTCTCCGGCGTGCAGTCGCCGCCGCCGCCGCCGCCGCCGCCGCGGAGAAGGAATAAGGATTTCATGTTGAATCGATACAGCTGCGGGGATAGCCGACTAGAAGGAAGGCTCGCGGAAAGTACGTAAAAAGGCAGCAGCTTTAGTAAGAAGATCGTGGTAAAAATTGACACCTGTAGTAAGAAAGCACGCTGCTGGTACCACGCATCCGTTCAAGGTGAGACTGACAATAAGAAGAGACGAGATTGCAGCTCGTCGGTTGCGCAAGGAGGAAAGCTGCAACACAGCGATCACGACGCAGCGAGACACGCAAACCGCAGATACGGGTTGTCCTCCTGGAGGCAGTGGCGGTGGCGGTGGCGGCGGCAGTGGCGGCGGTGGCGGGGGCGGCGGTGGCCGCGGTGACGGTGGCGACGATCGCGATCGCGATCGCGACGGTCGATCGCTGCCGTATGTCGTCGCTACGTAGGATCCGGTAGAGGAGGAGGAGGAGGACG
>JABFQM010001284.1:0-22686 GCA_022816865.1 Zelostemma sp. ZL-2020
CATCGCATATGCGCAACCTGTATTTTCGCGAGACCTAACTCTACCCAGTTAATTCCTTTATAATCCGACCGCATATTTTTTCGCGACGGAATATTTATTAGAGAAATTAGGGAGAATTAACGTATGCATGAATGAGCATCTGGTTTCTTCTTAAGGGAAGAGTTGAATGTTTTTCAAATTCTCGACACATTATACCCGGATTTATGGCAAGGTTCGCAAGCTACCTTTACTACATGGGCAGTTATAAACTTGCCATTACTTTCCGGACAAACACGATAACGCGAGTAGATGCTTTTTTAATATTTACATCGTAAATCAAACTTTGCACGTACTCGAAAATCCCGCAGAGCAAACAATGGCGCGCTTCAGTCGATTCCCGAGAGTGCCTTTGTTCTTTTTGGGACTCTTCTGCTGTGGATCGAGCGGCTGGAAGTTGAAGAGATTAAGTTCATTATCATTCAAAACGCGCATAATTTTTCGTAGCTCCTACAAATATGGACGCAAGCTCGGCCATTAATTAAGGTTCTTGGTGTCGAGAGAGCTTCGCATCGTGCGATAATGGGTACCGGGATCTCCGAGTCGTCAGTGCCAGAAGCACATTTCGCTAAATCAAAAGCAGCTCCCGTACCGTTCCTTTCCGGGAGAAAGGGGTGACGCTCTTCGGGGGATTTAGGTTTGGAATTGAGTTGTAGCGTAGACGGAACGTGATTTAAGCGCTTGACCTTCGGAGCCTGTGAAATCTATAAACGCTTTATCAGCCATTTTCATCAACTCATTTGAATTTATAATAATACAAATACTCTTTATCATAATAGGTGGTCTGCTTATTCAACGAAAAAATTACCCTATGATTCTCAACTGAAAAACACGACTTTTGATGTAAGGCTGTTTCTTGGACTAGGTTAGGGCATCTTTCATTGGTCCATTCATCAAAACTATACCAACAATTAATTAGTAGTGAAGCACTGCGGCAGCATGCACAACAATCTAATATTCCGGGTCTCCGGTAATTAGAACCCAGTGCAATCTGAACGCGTGCCTCGAGTAGTAAAGTATGATCGGCGCGTGACGGCCATTTCAATGATTTAACCGAATCGATGTTGAAACGACGCTGGAAATCAGTACAATTCAACTTCGATGACCTTCGCGTAATAAACACTGCTTCTATCATGCCTGCGAATGATGTTTATCAAACAATTTCCCGGTGAGTTTGCTCTTCGTAGGTATCCCATACGTAACTCGAAATTTCATTTGCAGAACGTTTACACGGTTCCCCAAAGAGCCACGTCAGAGCGAGGGGATCGAGTTCTTTATTAGATAATTCCAATTACCAGCAGCTTCTGCTCCGTCGTATTTCGAAGATCAGAGAAATACGAGAGAGTTGGTAGTTCCTTTGAAGGATTTATTTGAGCTACTGCGCCTCTGTTTCCCGCGCCTTATCTTTTTTTCTGCTTTCCTTAGGTGTATAACGTCACTGTAAATACAATTAATCTCGCGTTCTTTCATAACAAGCAGCGACATTTGAATGCGCTTGAAAGGCAGTCGCGCGATGAGAAAAATTATCTTTCTCCGCACAAGGCGATTCTTTCGATTTTAATGAGAAAAACAGCTCCTCGATATTCTCTCGCATTCGAAATGGAACTCTGGGAAATAATATTCTCTGTGAATTCAAGTTCATGCGTACGAGAGAGACGATAAAGATTGCCACGCTCGTAAAATCGAAACAGGAACATGCGCGACACGCGTATTAAAAAGTCCCAATGATGCTGTCTGCAACCCTCTTTACGATCTTGTCACTACATCTACTTACAACCTTCCTCTTTCAAACATTTTCGCTTTCACTTTTTGCCGTTCGAACTTCTAGACTTTGTATCGCGCCTGCAAGAAAATTGTCGCTCTTTCCGCGAGCAATACAGATTAAGCATGAATTAAAATTTTGGTCTTAAGCTTCTGAGTTTTCTAATTATCGCATCCTGTGAAAGCAAAGGAACAAGGTAGAAACTTCATTTTCCCTCGTAACTGTAATTTCATACCCCTTTGCTTAAAATTTTTCATTCTGTAAACATCGGGCTAATTTTCTTGTTTCTCTATTTTGAAAAGCTGTAGCGAAGCATGTTCTTCACTGGTAATGGAATTGCTATAGGGTACATGACAAATAATTCAAATGCTAAAACTTTCTTCAACGGAAAGCTTTGATGTTTCGTACTTTCATTCACAGACGATGAAGATTAAATTCGCTTTTCTCGTTAAAGCAAACTGAGCTCCTTCACGCCATCGTACATCCTTCGAATAATTCGTATAATTTCGTAAAATGCAGTGGCGCAAAGTAGCCCTTTGCTACAACTTCCTACGTCTATAACTACTGTCGCAGGAAAATAGCTGAAGGACCAAAATAGACGGATTTCAATGCGCCCATTTCCTCGAGCACGAAATAAAAGACGGCTTTTGTGACACGAAGGCTTCACGTCCGAACTTGTCTGAGTACGGTAATGCAATCAAACAGGCGAAAGCACTACTCGCAACTTAAGATGGCGAGCGTAGCTTTGCAAACGCCAGTTAATCCAACCGTTCTTACATGCAAAGCTGCCTCCGAGCTGGAGGAATACAGGGGCTGGATTGAGGTTTGCTGCCGTAAAGCTCACGCCGCCCCTTGCCCGATTACTCGAACCTTTTTCCTGTTTGCTTCCCTCGCCCTCTCGATTCCAGCTGACTCTTGAATAACTTTTCATTTGACTCCAGACGTGAACGATTGAACAAAGAACCGGATAAAACGGGGGCAACAGAATCTTTTCTGATGACATGCTAGACCCGAACTAATGCCTTTACTTCGTTCCAACTTCGTACTTTGAGATTGTTCCTCGGATCACGCATTAAACACAGGCGTGCTAAAAGTAATATACCACCCTAGTTTAAGGGAAGGAAATGTGTCGTATAAAAAATTGAAGCACATAATTTGTAGCCTGTGTTGAAATATTTGTATCAACGAAAATCTGGGACCAGAAAACAGCTGTGAGCATCGAAATATGCGTATTCATTGACTTGTATTTAGTACCTTTCGACGTCAAGGTGGTTTGCTCGATTACATGAATTCTTTTTCACCGTTTTTTCTCTCAAAATATCCGAGATTTTTCGTTGGAGTTGGAGCATCTTCTTGTAAAACAGATTTTCGCACGTTTAACGAAAGAAGCTCCTATTAAAATGTCTAAAACAGAGTCAATGCGCATCGTCAGCTCAACGTGAGCGAACACACGCAAAAAACGCCCGGAGCGAGCAAGCTCTTTGAGCTCATGCACGATCATCAATAACTTACATTGATAACCGCACAAAATCTCTGTAAACATTCAATAACCAAATAATAATTAAAAATATTCATACAGAAAATAAGACAAAAACTTTGATTCGGTCCACCAAATTGATCTTCTCTCATGATCGTTTTTTGCATGAATATCAATGAAATATGCGAACCATATGAAAAACACCGTGAATATAAATTGCCATAGCGATTTTGTGGGGTGAATATCGCGGTAACATTATTTTGTTACAATGTTGCAGAGCTTGCTAGTAGAGCATTTCGACCCGATTGCGTATGTTACATGTGACCATGCGATCGATCGTGCGGAACGCGTGCTTTTTACGCCTTTTTCTTTCAGCTTTCGATCGGGTAATCGCGCGGATGAACTACACGGGACGTGCACGCAATTCTGAAAGAAAGCCGGGGCGTGATTGAAAATCAAGGTCGATTTTATAGCAATTTCATACGATTCGTTAGAGATTCAAATTCTGCATAAAAAATAAGAACATTTTTGATTAACATCGCTAGGAATTTGTTTACGATGAAATTTCAATTTAATTTGCCGAAAGCAATCATCGTAGTCGCTTGATCGTTCGAAATAAGAAGCAGGGCACTAATACATTTGCGTTTCAAATAGCGCCTCGGAGAACTTTTGCGAATTTATTTCTCTGTCAGATTCGTGTTTTTCGTTCAACTCCTGCATATTCCACGGATTTTCAATGAATATAAGTGGTAGTTGCAAATTTTACGAAACTTGCCGCGGAAACGGTGCTCCCAGCCATTCGGAATAAGCATTCTTGATTATTTTATCGGGCGATAGCGAAACTTTTCCACATGGTGAATTCCATCGGGATAATAATGCTGGAGATAAACGAATTGAAAAAAGTCCAAGAAACCTATAGAAATGCCATCATTCATAGGAATATTGGAGAACATGGAGCAAAAAAACAAGACAAAAGGAACTAAAAAATCGTTCGATTATTGACGTGATGAAGTGTTGTGCTAACTGGGTTAATCCAAACATTGAAGAAGAGACTTATTTTCAAGTTTTACCTACTACTTTATGAAATCAACTTCTTCCTCGATTTTCGAAACTTTTTTTTGGTTCAATTATTCAATACCTACACTTCTACGATGCTATGGCAATCCAAAAAAATTCTGGGATCGCATTATTTGTGCAAGCAGCAGCGATTTTTCTAGCACGGCTCGCGAACACTTGCGCTCTGCCATTGCCGCGTCGTACACGTCGAAAAATCGCTGCTACTTGCACAAATAATGCAATCCGAAAAATTTGTCGACTGCTATAGCATCGTAAAAGTGTAATATCCAAAATTCAATCAAATGAAAGTTCCAAAAATTGAGGTAGAAGTTGACTAATTTTTCAATTGTTTATAAACATTCTAAATTTTCTCGCCTGTATACGTTTATAAAAAGAATTGAAATTCACCACGTGATAGCTTGAAGTTTTTTACGTATACATACCAAATTTCAAGTCTTTACATTAACCGGATCGTGAGAAATTAATTTTTCATCAGAGCAATGCTCACAAACTCGAATGTTTATAACTATTCAACGAATCGAAATTTTGCAAAACCATTTTCAGAGATTATTATGTACATTTGGAACCTTCGGAATCGATACTTACTTTCGAATTCCGTTCGAGTCGAAAAACCCGTGAACCGCTTGGGAAAACTCGCGAGATTTTTCGATATTCAAAATGTCGAATGATAAAAAAAATATACATATTTATTGAATTGTATTTAGGGTAAAGGCACCAGTGAAGGAACTGGCAGCAGTGAAGGAACGCGGAACATCCTCTCCAAAATAATACGAGTTGTAATGAACTCTAAATAATTTTTTATACATTAAAAGTAAGGTTACGTAGTGTATATGTTCAAATTACAATAGCGGTGATAGAATTTGGAAAAACGTGTTTTTGAAAAAAAGTTGCGCGTATCGGGCTGCGAATAGTAAGGATCGAACATGAACGTAAATCCCTAAAGTGCAATTTAGACAATACCAGGCATCTTGAAATTGTTTTTTCAATAATTACTACTAACTTTATGTACGACAGACGTGTTTTAACTATATTTGCGATAAATTTAGAAGCTATAACGAATTCCTCAACTCGATCAATTTTCAAGCCGTTTTCCAGTGGAGGAACAATTCCGACTATTGCGAAATCAATAAGAAACATTGCATTTTTTATCTATAATTTTTATATTTTTACTCGAAAACTAAGTAACAATTACTTAATAATGAATGACAACTCAGATAAAATACCATAAACTGAACTTGAAACAAATTTGAAACAACATTTATGTGTTTATTTTATTTATCAATGTATAGTTAATTGAGCGATATAATTTGTACTAAACACGATTAATGATTCAATTTATTTTCGCCAGTAACAATCGTAGCTATCATTAATTTGTAGTCTTTCTCGTTACACATAATTTTTCCACCTTGTTCCTTCATTGGGGATTCCTTTACTGTCTAATAATAATCGATAATCGAATTATTATTTGAAACTTGAACGTATATGCAATTTAAAAAAATTATCCGAGCGATTTCGGTCAAGGCATTAATTGAATCGAAGAGGATAAATATTGCATGCGGCTTATTTGTTCCTTCACTGGTGCCTTCACCCTAGTACCTTTCAATGGTAAGTTTGATAATTTAAATAGTTTTTGTTACAATTCAATAAATATGTATATATTTTTGTAAAATAATAATGTTGTTCTACAGTTTTAGTTGTTTCCTTTGATAATATTGAAAACAAAAAAAGTCTATCAGTACATGCAGAAAGGTTTTTCAGTGTTGGTAGTTTGATATTTGTTGATATCAGAGGTATAAACTCAGTGACAATAATTTCAAAGCGGCTTCGCTTATGAAATGCAATAAACTTTTGAATAACAAACACTCTGAAAACAAGTGTCTCCGCAGAACACGTTTCTGTAGGAACGTATTCAACTCGACTACAGAAACGGGTTCTTCGGAAACTACAGAAATGTCTTCAATCCGCCTACGGAGACGAAGACGCTTTTAGACACTTGTTTTTACAGTGTAAATCGAGAAAACTTTTATATGTGCTACAACTGGCTTTTAAATAAATAATGGCTGTGTTCCTCGTTTTCTTTTTAAATCCAAACTTGGAGTAAATTTCTTGAAGCTGAACTTTGAACTGAAAAATAAGTGAATAACTTTCACCATAACTAAAATACTTCGAAAAAGCAACTGACTCAATATAGCTGTTATTAATACCTATGTTTAAAAAAAATACGTAGAGATGTTGTTGCACGTCGTGCACATGCATAAAATGACGCCGCAATCTCCTTATACATATAGTAGAGAGTCTCGACAGCAGGGGAAGTTTCTGCATTTTCTAGAATAATGTTTTCGAGAAACTCTCGCGCTCTAGAGCCGCGCAAGAGGTATTACTATAATCTTTCACGGTAAATATTTGGATTGAGCTTAAGGAGGAAACTGAAAACGTATTCGTCCTCTTTCTCTTCATATTTCCCAGCTCAGCATCCCTCCCCTGAATTACGAGGTAACTCGAGACTGAAGAAAACGCCATGAAGTTAAAACGAGAAGGAGATTCTCACCCCGTGAGTCATAATAATTGTTTCTCCAGCTAATTGTTTAAAAGCTGAGCAAACGAGCCGACAGCATAATATTCCGAAGACATTGTTCGAGTCAATATTGAATTATGAATTTATTAAGCTCCCAGTTCTTGATTCCTCTGATAAGAAGCGTGGAAACGGACGGAGGAGAAACGACTTTTAGCTCGCTGGAACTGGATTCTCTCGTATGTGTAGACAGTAATTTTATTGAGCTAACGCGCTCAACGATTCCACCGATTGGCTCAATCTCTTCTTTTTCTCTGCTTTCGTAATAACCCCCTCCGGTACTAGCCGTCGTATAAAGTTCAAAGCTCCCATATCGAGCGCACATTCAGAAAACCGAAGAAAAAGCGCAAGAAAGCTAGAACAGGAAAGATGTCGACATATATACATACTCTTCGTTCTTCATATCGCGTCTACATCTTCTTTTTTTGCCCGTGTTTTAACCACTCGCCATCCAAATGTGAGATTTTCATAAATGGAATTCATGTTGTGTCTCTCTGGTATGAAATTTCCCATCGAAACGTTATTATTACGAGGGACACGTATCTAATGAAGATTTCCAACGCTATCAGTAAATTATACTGTATGCGCTTTTTATCTACGACAACGCCTGATGAATAGGTCCTTCGAGATTCGCGAGCTATTATGCAAATTTCATTAGAGCTTTTACCACGCCCGTCGACAACGACCGGCCAGGTGTCCCGCTGGATTTTTATCATTTTGTAAATTTTTCATTTCGCAGTATCTAAACCATGCTCTCGTGTAAAATCTCCATCTATAAAAGCTCTCACTTAAATTTTAAGAGCTATTCAAAAAGCCCTCTTTGATCTCGGCTGTGCAATTTTCGTTGCGTAATTTTATTGGAACTTGATGAAAATTACGTGGCTGTGATTTTGGTCCGAAATTTCTTTGTAAAACGTAACAATTTTGTTTTTAATTGAAAAAGAATGGTTCGTTGTTTACCCACTGGTGTTACGAAACAGTAGCCGGTAATTTGATCCAACTCTGTTGAAAGTAATGAGGTGCCTACGTGTACGTACCGAAACAGTAAACCTTTTACGCTTTTTCTTCCTTGGAAGCCCCTATGGACACTTTTGCGATTTCCAACATATTGAAACACGCAGCAGGAGCCGTTCCTTTTTCCATGTTTTTTATTTCATCAACGCGGCGCAATCACGGATCTTCCTGTTTTTCAACGTCATTGTCATTTTAATCGGGGTATTAATTGTTCAGTCCATCTCCAAGACGAAGATACGAAATGCGTGTGATTATGCTTGAATTGGCAATATTTGATGACGTATCTTCCGATGGATTTTATGATCTACGGAACAGTAAGCGATGAAATATTCCCTTTGCATTTTTCCAACTTACCGCTGCGCTTCGAATAAAATGGGAAAAGATTGAAGCGGATGACACGTAATTCCTCAAAAAATCTTCAGCAAACTTTTCTCCTGGGGAACTACACGAGTTCAAACTTTCCGAGGATGAATGAAGCTTCGAAAACTTGTTGCGAAACGAAGGAGAATATTTTAATGCAGTTTCTATACCAGCGATGTCGCTTGAATTCATTCGAAACTGAGGAAATTGAAAGTGACGTAATTTCAGAGTAATCAATTAATCACTTGTAATCCGTAACTTTTTGTCATTATTGCGAAAAGTAATCAATTACGGGGAATCCTGAATCTCTCGCCGAGTCGAGATCGAGATGACACAATTTCACCATACGATAAGAGAAACGTTTCAAGCTTGGTCTGGGAATCCAGCCAAATAGTAGACATTTGCTGAGAGCTTACGAAAAACATTAAGACCAAATGATAAGCTCGCCTGACATAACGCCCCAGAAATTGTAACCAAAGTTCGTTTTCTTCGAGGAATCGTGAGAAATGGAAATAATACATTTTTCTGCATTCTCCTATCTAATTTTCTGGCCACTGTAACTTATTATTTCACCGCGAATCTTTCAAATTTGAACGATTTTTCTCGCGTTTTTCGAAATCAAATTTTGAAATAGATTAGTTTGGGTAATGCGCATCTAAACAAGTTGTTTATAACTATATTTCCAAATAGTTCTGTCAGCAATGTCGCTATCAGTCTATAAACAGATTGTTCATGAACAAAATTTAAAAAAATTTTTTCCGGATAATGTGCGTTTGAAGCACTGTCTATTGACAGAAAGAGCGACTATTTATAAACAAACTGTTCGTGGACAAAATGTTTCGAATAACGTCGACTTTTTAGTGAGTTGCGTTAAAATTCTCGTAACATATTTTTTGTGTCGTAATAAATTCACATCGCCGTTTGTAATGGAGGCAGCTTAGAAACATACGACGTATTTTACGATATTGCAAGAAACGGCTACAATAAAACTCGAATAGCATTGTTTCTCTCTTTTGTTGGCGACACGTAACGACTTGGCCAGGACAAAATGCGGTCACTTTAATTACAGGAGCAAGAAAAATCTTGGCAAGAATAGCAATTGACTACTCTCCTTGTTCATTTGATAACTCGGATATTCGTTATCACGGAAAGCTCGTCTATTTCCGAATGGATCTAATTGGCTTTTACATTTATTTTTCTATTAACGTTTCACTTTCTTTCTATTTTCGACGTTCGCCATGGAAAAGTTTGTGTACAGAATTCGAAATAGAATACCTCATCAAAACTATAATGATATAATATTTAAAGAACCCGAGATTACTTTCGTTTATATGAATATACAATTTGTTATGATTTTATATATTCATTCATTCGGATAGCATAGTTTTGCGTGCATAGACACAATTTTTTGAAAAGTTCTCAAGTTCTGTCGTAGGTTCATTCCTATTTCCTTTCATTGAAACAGACCCAAGAAGGATACAAAACCATGAAACTATTTAAATTTATGGACAGGTTGCAGTAAAAACCCTGGTTTAGTCAAAACTACTTTCGACACATTACCGTCTGTGAAATGAGAAGAATTCTAATTTATTGATTCATAGTTTTCTCGCGAAATCAGTTAGTTTAAAAAATCATGTTCCCAGTTTCAAAAAATAGAGAATAGAATCAATTTAACATGGTATAAAATATAAATTATCGCTCTTTTTAATGAGAATAATTAAATTGGCAGTCATTTCTGTGTGCTGTGTGGGATTTAGGACAAATCTAGTTTCGATCGAAACTAATTTTAACATAAATTATTGGCCGCTCAAAATTAGTTCAGACTACGAACATGTATAATTAAAATCTGCCCAAAATATGTTGATGAAGAATGGAAAATCAGGTTCAATTTTGCTTGGAATTAGGCAACTCCGATTTTTCGATTGAGCGATATTTGAGACAATAATTACATCTCAAAATTACGATTAATAAACTTGCTGAGAAAAACTTAGAAGTTATTAAAATACTTCCACATTGCTACACAATAAGAAGCACGACGACTGATAAAGCGTGCATGATTCAAACTTTTCGCCTACTTTTTAACGCTCTGCTTAATTGCTTAAACATAAAGTAGATATAAATACATCAAAAACTGTTGGTAAAATGCATGATCTATGGCTTGATATGTGGGTAGCATTACTATGAACGTGTAGCATAAAAATATTTTTTTTTAAAGCAGCGAATGCATTACATATGGCTTGATAAGTAGCTTCTTGTACTTTCATCCTTGTTCCATAGCTTGATAGCTTTACAACCCACTGAAATTACGTAAAGTAGATATAAAACTTACGTAACTGCAGAATTTTGGTTTGAAAAATTGTGAAAAAAAGTTAGATATTCTCCAGTCTATTCCAGAATTGTACATACCTAAAATACAATTAATTATAAAAAAGGTAAAGTTGTGTTTTGAGAAATGATTGATCAAACGGCTGCACCGTGAAGCTTTATGTTCAATATTTTTTATCAAAATTTTCAATTACAACATTTTAAATTCTTAGATAACAGTGATCAAATGACTTTATTTGATTAATTATAAATCAATACTCCATGGATATTGTCTCCTTATTTATCTCCTTATTTTGCTTTTTGAACAAAAAAAGTCTTTTAATTTTGTTTACTTAATACAGCCGTTTATCTTTGCACTTTTTCCAAAATTGTGGATTTTTCTTTTCTCGTCTCCTCTTCTCGATAATTCGAAAGTTCCCAACTTGTTTATTTCACTATATGATTTAAATAAATTGTTATTCTGAAACAAATCTCTTTACTTCTTGTCTCGATCATCCATTTTATGTCGCATGCACTTTTCTGAGACCAAGTAAAAACTTCTAACTTAACTTAACTTAAACTAACTAGAAATTATGTTATGGCCGAACGTGTTTTCACGAATTTCGATGTAATTTTCAAATAGTTGTACATATATCTAGTAAACGGTTCATTTCAAGAAAAAAGTTCGAAAGAGCTTTCTGATTTGTAATGAATTGAAAAATTCGAAAAAATAATTGGTAATTTTTGATTTTTTAATTAAGAAAGTTGATCATGAAAACAAGGAAAAATTCGAGTTCCACGATGAGCGCCCCCAGAAACATTTCTTATGAAATACACTATTTGTGAGAATTCTTCAGAAAAAATTAGAGGGGCCATACTAATGGAAAAATTAATTTGTTTACTCTATAGTTGAAATAATCATATTCGATAAACTGGTTGACTATTGAAGCAACACATTGAAGTTATTATTAATATTTGTTTCATAAAAGATTCAAGTATAATACTTTGACGACGTTTCATTTCTTATCAATTCAAAGATCTTGCAGAACTTTCATTACGATACGAGCACGATCACCGTGTAATTTTGTAACACGGAGAGAAGTTATTTCGTTCATTTACGCAATAAGTTTTTTTTACAGTTTTCTACATTTCCCTTTTTTTATTCTGTTTCAGGTAAGTACCCGCACGTGTTTAATCGAAAGACAGTCTGGAGTGAGGAAAGTTCATGGAGAGGGGGTTTGTATCGACACTCTTGGGAATGCAATAAATTATTCTTTCTGCCAGTATCGGCGACAAAAACACCTTGAACAATTCGAAACATTTTTATTTATTCATTCTCGCGTACGAATACACAATTTTTTTAAAGGTTCTGCAGATCCGTGGTAGGTCTATTTCAGATCATGTTATCAACGAAGTTTAAAATACTCGTCATAGTTGTGACGTTATACATTTTCCTTACAACGTCTTGCTAAATCAATCAGTCAAAAATAGCAATCATTAGTTACTATCGTGACCTCTCACCCACACGCGCCGACAAATTTTGGAATAACCCATGACCAAGTCCAAATACCTTACGCGTCGCACATTTTAAACCCCACTCTAAACAGAACGTATGAACACTTGAGTTCTCCGTGAGAGAGTCCAGTTTTTTTATAGTTTTTCGGAACAGTAGAGTTGTCCACCAGTTGCAGTAGTTACAGCTAAGATCAGTCTTTAAGTGTCCTGGACACTCTTAGGCTGTCTCAGGCAGCTGAACAGTAGGAGACAGTGTTGTACTTTGGAAAACACTGTTACAAAAGTCTTGGTACTCGTGTGAATAGGCCAAAATGAAATACAATTCTAATCATCTCATTATACTTTTTTTAAAATAATTTGAGGCTCAAGGTTTGACATGAAAATGACGATGATGCGTCTAAAAATCTGTAATAATTAACAGAACGGAAATAAGACTATTTCACCAGTGAAGGAATCCCCAGTGAAGGAACATGATATGTATGGGTCATTCCATATCATATTTACAATCGGGAAATTGAATGGCCTTAGACATTTTTTTTCTTGTGTTGAATACAAAAAAAACCGACCCGTATTTTTTCATTTTAATATGGCATGGCAAATTTTGGAGTTATGAATTTTTGAAATTTTATAGTCGGAAAAATCAAACCTTTTTTGAATGCTTGCAGTTTCTAAACGGTTCCATAGAAAAAAACGTTGTTTTCATAAAAAGTTCATAATTGGTCAGACTTTGCATGTAATAATATATGAAAAAATGTCTTTGTTTATTTGTACTTTACATAGGATGCAATTATTTCAAACGAATAATATTTACAGAAAATAGATACATTCAGTGATATTGACATAATTTTGAAAATTTGATAGCGCACTGTTCACTCTGAGTACGCGACGCCCCATGCCCACTCAAACATGTTTTCACGAATTTGCTTTAAAATATCTTAAAAACTATCCAACGGTCCACTCCGAAATTTTTATGGAATATTCTATGAACTATGATAAACAGTTTAATCATCGAAAAAACTATTTTGAACGTGTCTATTTTCTGTAAATATTATTTGTTTAGAATAATTGAATATTCAAAGTACAAAAAAACAAAGAAATTTTCTCACATATTATTACATGAAAATTCTGACTAATTATTAAATTTTTCTGAAAACAAATTTTTTTTATATGAAACCGTTCAGAAACTACAAGCATCCAAAAAAAGTTTGATTTTTCCGACTATGAAATTTCAAAAATTCATAACTCCAAAATTGTCCATGCCATATTCAAATAAAAAATATGGATCGGTTATTTTTGTATTCAACACAAGAAAAAAAATATTTAAGGCCTTTCAATTTTTTAATCAATTGTAAATATGATATGGAATGACCCGTATATTAGATAGTGAATATTTAATAGTTTCTTGAAGTTTCATTTATTATAATTATTGTTCAAAGTGTATGGTATAAAAATATTGCAATTAAAACACTTAATAATTTTTCATACAAAAAGAGTTAAATTATAAAGCAGATATGAAATTGGCTTTCCCATATGTTCTTCAGAATCGTATTTCATTTTTAATATACCAATCTTCCAAAAAAATATATGACATGACAGTCGACAGGCTGTTTTTACTTCGTAGTCGGAAGTTCTTTCAGTAGATAACATGGGATCTAGCAGGAGAACAGATCTATTTCTCTATTGGAAAAGCACCGCGGAATCGATCTAGTGAAATAATACGTTACACCGTTAAATTTTGAGTTTATATAGTTCGAGAAAAAATTGAGACTGGCTTATGACAAATAAAGTGGCCGATAACTGATGGAAACTAGGCTCAGAATGGTCTACAATTTTTTAAATCATAACTTCGAAGAATCCTGTTCACAGCCGGTACTATGACCGGCCGTTTTTTCGTTGATTTGTTGACGCGAATTATGGCACTGTTACAACCGCCAAAACAAATCTAATCCTATTTGCACTCAATTATTCACTCTCAGATGAACAAAATATCACCTCATAGTTGCAAGCAACTATATTCCCTTCCGGAGGAATTTTAATTCACACGCACCGTTCAATTAAAACCGTTCAGGTTTGAGGATGGGGGTAAAAAAGCCCCCCCCCCCCTCCCCCCGAGGAGGGATAGAGATACTCTTGCTAGAACAATAGTTAATTCAAATTCCTTTAAAAAGTTTTCGAAAGTGATCCCAAGTTCTTGTAAATATATAAAATGTGAGCTCCTTTACAAGGGCCAGTTTTCCTGATCCTTCACCCTACATATTTCGAACGGTTCACAGAGTTTTTAAGATCTACTCAATTTCCTAAACGCGAGAGAATGTTATTGGAAATGTAGGACTAGTTGAATTTTTGGACAAAGAAGGAGACACATAAATCGATCAAAATTTATCTTCAGAAAGCATCATCTTCTCAATAATAAATAGTTTGTCGTACTATAACACGCTTGTAGCGATAAATAACGGTACTCAGTAAATAATAAATTTAAGTATCTTGCTCGGCTTAAATTATCAAGAAAAAAATCATGTTTGATCCCTCCGAGATAAACAATTTTATTCGCACAAGCTTTCGACTCCCGATTTTGTGGAGTCTTCTTCAAGTCTAAAACAAGCATTTAAACGAAGGATATCAGCAAAACCATACATAATAAATAACAACAAGAAAGAAATTTCCAAAAAAAAACCTAACTTACAACAATTTTGAGTAAATACGTCGTCACATCATCGCAAAAAACGTCGCCTGAGGTACACTCAATGGAAAACACCATCTGCACCAAGGAAACACACCAATGAATTTTAAACCAATTAAAAACATGATAAAAGGTGAACAAAAGAAAAAAATTCACTTTAGTGTGTGTGCTCAGGTCAAAAGGTGTTTTCTCAGAAGTCATATTGTTAAGATGAAATAACATCGTGTCAAATAATAAAAGCACTAACAATTTCCTTTTTTCATGAAATCGTTAGTGTTTTTATTATTTGACACGATGTTCTTCCATCTTAACAATATGACTTCTGAGAAAACACCATTATGACCTGAGTACATACACTAAAGTGAGTTTTTTCATTTTGTTGACCTTTCATCATGTTTTCAATTGGTTTTTAATTCATTGGTGTGTTTTCGTGGTGCAGATGATGTTTTCCATTCAGTGTACCTAAGGCGACTAGACGTTTTTTCCGATCATTTGACGACGTATTTACTCAAAATTATTGTAAGTTAGGTTTTATTAGAAAATTTCTTTCTTGTTGTTATTGATTATGTATGGTTTGCTGATATCCTTCGTTTGAATGCTTCTTTTAGACTTGAAAAAGACTCCAATTAATCGGGAGTCGAAAGCTTGTGCAGATAAAATTGTTAGACACAACTTAGTCTCGGAGGGATCAAACATTATTTTTTTCTTAGTACTCAGTAAAGTTGTATAAAATGAATATGAAATTTATTTAGGTGCGTAATTTTTGGCTTCAAAATATTTGGGCAATTTTGTATGAAATTTGATTGATAATCAAAACAAACAAAACAACATTGAGCAGCATAGATTTTTCATCATTGTCTTACTAAATGGAGGAAATTTACCGAGAATAATTTATTCGAATTGGTCTTCGCGTTACAACAAAATAAAAAATAAGTGTCCCGAGTTTAATCGTTTTAATGTACATTTTCAGCAAAAAAATGAATTTCTGTCTTCCTTAACCAACGTCACATTATTTTTCAAATCGTACTTCGTAATCTTCAATCGAAGAAAAAAGAATGGGCAGAACTAATTTCTCAAATTGCTTTTTCCGTACCATCTGAAATAAAGTTCACATTTCCAGATAGAATGCTATTTTGTGATTCCATCGAAAATTTATATCGTAATTCTGCCAGAAAAATAAAGAAAAAGTCATTGTCATTCATTCCATCTATTCATGGAATTATCGGCAGAGCACAGTTTTGCATAAAATTACACAATTTCTTGAACAGCACTGAAGATCTGTGATAGGTTAAAAAACTTGCTATAAAAATCCTTGTTTTAGTCGAAGCTAGTTACGATAAAAAATTTTACTTTGTACAAAATATTATTAATCAGTGCTCCCAATCAGAATTGAGTCTTACTGCATATAAAAAAAGTTGGGCCCAAACTAAGCTCTAAAATTACTCATTCAGACTCGGGTTCAGATTTAAGTTCGATTCCAGTATAAAATAAAACCAGGTTTAATCTTGGTCAAAGTTATCACCGATTTTGTTACAAACCATATTTTTCTACTCAAGAACGAACATTTTTATATTTTACTATCTCTCTCCGGTCCAAACAAAATTGTATAGAACAAACAAAAACAATACATTGTTCAATAACTTACTCTGTCCAATGGCAATTGATGCGAATTGCATACTCGCTACCATAAAAAGCACGCTACCTACTGAACACATGTTTCGAACTGTTAACGAAGATTTCTAACATCTACTCAATCCCTTAAATGCAGGAAACAACTATAAAAAAAAGTAAATTCATTGAGTTTCTACAGAATGAAGTGGACGCATAAATATCGACAGTATCGATAAAATTCATTATTTTCCATATGATAAATCGTTTGTCATACTTTTGCACGTTACAAGCGAGCTCATTTGTATAGCAATAGATAACGTCACCCACAAATGGCAGGAAATAAATATGAAACTCATAAATTTGTGGGCATTTCCTAACAAATATTGTTCGAGGAAGGTTAATTTATATTTTTTAAGGCTCACTCTATTTTCGCTTTAGTTTTTTCATTGACAGCGTGACATTACAATTTTTGTCATACTTAGGATTTTAAATGTTTGCAAAGGCCATAGGCTAAAAGCCCGGCAATTCGCTCTCTAAGGACGAGAAGCGACTGGACCTCAAGAATCTGCAGTTTCTCCAAGTTTTTCCTATTTTTGAAGAAGATAGGGAAAAGAAATTGATTTTTCCCATTTCCCAGATCTGAAACGCTTTCTCTTTCAAGAGAAATGCCATTCTTTCGAGAATCCGACATTTTAAGATAAAGGACCTTCGAAGGGCCCAATAATAGCCAGAGACGCGTCGTGTCTCGGCACGACCGGGACCGTGGGCCTTAAATGTCCCGTAGTTTTACCCTGGCGTATTCGCCGCGTCCGTTGTTAAATGACTATAAAACCGTCTTTTTTTACTCAAGTGCATTTGTTTCAACTTCCGTAACTTCTTTAAATAAGCATGAGTTTGAACTAATTTTTGTTCAAATTGTCGAAAATTAAACCATCTTTAAGGATCTGTCGATGAAATGTTTTTCGAAAATCGTGAACTTAAATTATTTTGTATTAAGTGAAAAATGCAAAAAATCGTAGACGTCAAAATGTTCGCATTGCTACTCCTTTTTCATCATCAGACTTTTTTTCATTAAGAAGAAAGTTGGAATAAGATTTTTCCGTATCCGCAATGTGCCCAAATCTTTTGTTTCGGAATAATGATTTTTCAGTTCATACATTTTTAAGTTATTAATTTTCAATTGCTCACATCAATTGGTTTATTGATTATTAATTGATACACGGAGAATATTACAAATTCAGGTTAGGTTAGGTTTGCTTAGGTTAGATTTGGTTACCTGGAATGTGCATACGGAATGACGGAAAAAAATTTTTTTAAATTTTGTTTATTCATCGATTAATCCACACAGCACAACATTTTTTGAACAGTACTGCAGATTCCGATCGTACTACCAACGCGATATGAGCTAGTCTAATGGACAAAACGTTTCCCAATGGTTACCTATTACATAAAAATTTAGATTTGTTAGATTTTGTGTACTTCGTAGTCAACTTCGTTTTTTAATGCTTTCTATTAATAAGATACTCACACTTTTTAGCTGCAATTGATAAAAATTGCGTACCGCCTACCATAAAAAGCACGAAAACTGATGCTGCTCACATGTTTCGAACCGTTCGCCACATTTTTTCAGATCTGGTCAATTCTTCGAACACGGAAGAAATATTTTTGAAAAAGTCGAATTCGCTGAGTCGGCTCACAAAGAAGTTGTCACATAAATCGATCGAATTTTGCTGATGAAACGCATTATCTTTTGTGATATATGGTTGGTCGTATTTTTTCACGTTTCAAACGAGCGCATTTAAGGGGGTATATGCATGTAGACGGCTAAAAAAATAGACAAATTTTGTGAATTTATATTTCATCAACGGCTTTTCCGATTGCATTCGAACATCGTTTATTCAATAAGAGGTATCGTGAAGAATAAGTAACAATTTTTTGGAAGTCAAATGTTAACGGATAATGTTAGTTATAGAGGGCGGCATCAGTCGTGTCACTGAAAAACACGTTTTGCGGTGTCCACTATATCTCAGTCTCTCGTGATCTAAAACACAAACCGCGAACGAATTTGCAAACTCTGATGTATCAAGTCGTACGTGACGATCTCGGTTTTTTGGAAATCGTTTATATGTCTCAATTAAAAAATTATAAAGAGCGGCAACTGTATGCTGATCTCCAAAGTTCATATTCGAATGGCCGCCATTTTGTTAAAATCACCAAAAACAAAAATCGGCGATCGTCACGTACGACCTCATATATCATAGTTTGAAAATTCGTTTGCGGTTTGTGTTTTAGATCACTAGAGACTCAGATATAGTGGACACCGCAAAACGTGTTTTTTAGTGACACGACTGATGCCGCCCTCTATAACTAACATTATCCATTAACATTTGACTTCCAAAAAATTGTGACTTATTCTTCACGATACATATTATTTAATAAATGATGTTTGAATGCAATCGGAAAAGCCGTTAATGAAATATAAATTCACGAACTTTGTCCATTTTTTTAGCCTTCTACATGCATATACCCCCTTAAGTGTCATATGGCAGTGGATAACCTAGTACAATTACACGGAATATAGTATACGAATCTATGGAATTTCGGAATTTTAAATATTTCAGAAATGTGTATGACATTAAAAATATGCTGATGAAAAACAAAACATTCAAGAACTGACCACACGAAAAATGTCCTTCCCCTCGCAAAAAGTTTCCTATGCATTTTCTATAACGTACATCAGAGGCATAGTGAGAGGAAAAACTCATAGAAACTTCCGAAATTTTCTCGACCAAGTTTGAGAGCTTGGAAACTCTTTGCCCGGAAAATTTATCCTCCGTGAACGAAAATTCGAGGTTACTCTTTAATCGTCCGCGAAACTTGGCTTCCACGCTTCGTTTGTTCGAAACTCGAAACACTCTTGTTTTCAGGACGGAATAATCCTCCGCAATTGAATTATGTTGGAAACACGAGCATTCAACATTTTACAGCTGAGGTCATAATTAACTAATCAATTTTGCGACTATTTTTCGAGGAGTGTTGGAATCTCCATCGCCGAGTTGGTATTATTAAAACGAAAGGAAGCATTATAGTTCACATGAGTTTTAAAATTATTCCAATGAAGAGTGATATTCGCCGTCAGGAACGGTTCTTAGCGTCAATAAAAGCATTCTCATGTTGCCTTGCTTTGGAGAAATGGAATTTGAAAGACAGGCTTTTAAAATATCGGATAATATTTCCGATATTTCTGATAACTTTTTAATAAATGGATATCGCACTAAAACCGAGCGTACTTTTTCATTACATCGTACTCGGCTTAGACGCTAGTGACATAAGTTAATGGATATTTTCATTTTAATTGTACGTCTCTTCTAATTTCTATTTGAAACCATCCCACTGTTAAAGCAATAGATATTTTACGGTCTTGTTTGGAATCCGAAAAACATAAACGAACTGATCTTTACAAGAAGGATTCAAGTTCTTCTCAAAACATGACATTAAGTACACAATCAAAATTCGTGAATTGGACCACTACTCTCCAATAAAATTGTGAATAAAGTGTCGATACAAGAGTTTTCCAAGATAGTTCTTCATAATTTTAATTAATTGCATCAGTTTTTTTAAGTTTTAATTGATTTTCGATGATCGGGAATAAAAGTTCTCTTATTTGGAGAGAACTGAGTATTTGCTACTTTTCAATAGCAAGGTGGCTTTTTCTGATTCATTTTCATGCAAGATTAATGTTCGAAATTTCTTCGTCGATGATCCCAAATGATATCGTGCACAATACGACACATGTACACATTTTTCGAACGTAAAAACTTGCAAATATAATGTCAACATTTTGCGGTTTTGATAATTGTATTTAGTAGCTTTCTAAGGCGAGATAAATGCATGCAATTTAAGTATCGATGATCCTTAACATCACGCACACCACGACACATTAACACATTTCGTAAACGAAAAAAGAAGTAGTTTCTTCGATTGTTCGTTGGCTATTGAAAGGTTAGTATTTTAGTACCTTTCGATGGCGGTCCAAAGTGATTTTTGATAGGTGGGCTCAGCACTGATTTAGTGCAATGATTTAACTGTAATTAGTACCTACCTTCCGATGGCAATGTATATGCTCAAAATTTCCTCATCAATGACCCCGAATGATATAGAATCTTCCGATATTCCTTTACGGATGAGTCAAAGTTCAGTATATAGGATATGACCCGGAAAAGAAAAAGTGCGATCTGTTTTTGGTTGGATAAAACAGTCGATAAGGTGACCAAGCGGAAATAATGAAGCAAAGATATCTCCAGGGTCGACGCGGCGCGACTTCAGTGCGGATTACGAGTGGCCCGGATTGCACATTGATGTGTCGCTCGGGGCGAACTGGCTGCTCCGGGCTATGACATGCCCGCGATATACTGCGCTCGTTGACCGCCTCGAGAAAAACTTATTCTCTCATTTTTCCGATTTCGACTTGAGAATAGCATTTTCGTTTTTTACAAATCCTTCCTTTACACTCCATTTCTTTTCTCATTTAACGTTAGACGTTGCGGCGATAACCATCCATTGTTCCTTCCGTGCTTTTAATTTCATGAAAAACCGTTCCAACTTTCGATTCGATTCACTGGGCTTAAATGTTATCGGTGTTTCTTATGATTAAAAATTACATTGAATTCTTTCATCCCAAAGTTAACAAATAAAGAACCGCTTGGATTCAAAAGTGTGGAAATAGTGGGAATAATCGTTAAAGTCATGCCGTAAATTATACAGGTTCCGCGTTTTCTGACCTGCCGGAAAGAAGTGACGCGATCCGCGAGCTATGATGCTGCGCTGAATGGAAGACCGTTTTTATAAGCTAATCGATGAAACCGTGATAACGCAATTTCCTCTTTGTTTCTTTGCTATAAATCAACTTGCTTATTTCCCACAAAGTTTTGGACCGGAAAGTACTCTAAGAACATTAAAAACTGGCGTCGTTTTTTAGCAGATTGCATACGTTCATTATTGAGTTTTTTTTCGCATAAGAGTCTGAAAAAGAGCAATTACATCAATCGCTACAAGTTTCTTATCTAAGAGCAATTGGTACCACGAAAAAACGAACTGAATAATACCTGGAACTCGTATGAATAACTCATCATCGTTGCAACAGGCATTTGAGTTTTTGCATCAGCTCAATTACAAAAGCACCGCCCTTTCCTTCGTCACTGAGCAATCCTTGTAATCGGCGTCAGTGGCTGCGCCGAAGAGCGCTATTTAAGCAATTGTGGCGGACTCCTTGTAATCCTCTTTTCAGCGTAGCTAGTATTCCTCCCTTAACTGTCGACATTTCTCTTCCGGCGTTATTTCTTCGCTTGAAAAACACACTTCCAGTTTACGGAACAAACATGATTGATCACATCGTAAAGTGCAGAGACAAGCGGTCCACTTGAAAGATGCGACATAAAAAGAGAATATTCATGCAAGAATTCAATCAAAACTAGTTTTGACCAGGTGCAAGGGAATCGATACATCGCACAATTTTACGATTCAAATGATATCTGAGACATCTATACATCTAACAATTTGAAATTATGGCGAATGATTCATTACTGGGTTAAAACAGATGGGTTAAAAAAGTCAGACCAAGCAATTATATTTCCTACGAGAGATGGATCAGGAATGGGTTAGATTAGGTTGAATTATGGCATCGGCAAAAACAGAAGTAAATTGAAATTCTCTGAAAAATATGAAATTTCAAAAACCGTAGCCAGTTTTCGGTAAATCCGCAAAGAGGGAAGCGAAACTGTCCAGTGAAACCGTAAGGCTGACAGGTGACATTCAAAAGGAAGATACTTTAAACGAGAAAAATATCTCATATATGCGTCAGCGTGACACTAATGGCCCAGGGCCCATGGTCATAAAAGCAGTCATGCTTGCGCTCACATTATTAACGATATGACAATAAGATAGCCCGGTAAATCAATTAGTCTCGTGAAAAATGGCAAAGGAATCCTCCAGCACAAAGAACGGCCATTAACAACGTAATGAATATTATTATTTCCGGTCGACATAACCTCTTTGCGTAATAACGTTCCCCTGGACTGGAAAATGTTTTGCGCAACATTTACCTCGTTTGTTCCTGAGGTTTTAGTTCCTCCTCGTAATTGACATTGCAAAAGCATCGTAATTACAACAATTACTCGATGTATGGTACTCAAATCGAGGGAAATTCTCTGCTCTCTTGAAAAATTTTCGTTCATCACATATTGCAATGAAATCTTGAATTTGAAGAGATCTAATTTGTG